>CM040472.1:19664819-19687055 GCA_022758105.1 Pangasianodon gigas | reverse complement strand
CAATGAGTAATATTAAAACAGTGATGGGTTCGGGAGCATGTGTGAGGTAAATAAAATGAGTTTGCTAGTTATACAAAATATTAATTTTTTATTAAAAAATGCAACATGAAGCAGTATAGCACATGTAAACATTTGTAAATCAAAGCACATTTCCTTTGATTTAAGCATACAGCAGGTAAATAAAGTGCATAAAAAACTACAATTTGTTTTGTCTCATACATCTTTGAGACCAAATACAGCTGTACACAAGTACTTGTGCTATATTATTTTGAACATAAGAACATGAAATATTTTGAAACAGGCTCTTAATATATAGGTATATGGGAACATTACAAAATACTGGCTCAGGGAGATGATGATATGGTCTCAGGTGGTGTCTAAAAGAAGTATTTTGAGTCTTTGTAGGCCAAGACTGAGAAAAGACCATATAGAATTTCAGCAACAAGTTTATGCTTATTCAAGTTTATTCGAGTTTATGACAAGACTGAGACAGGTCTCGAGCATCACAACACTAATTAAAACTAACACATTGTTTTCTCCTTAGCTCAGGATTCATTGCATTTGTCTTTGAATATTTAATCTGATCTTAATTTTAAAATGATGAGGACTATTGTAAAGATAATGAGCATGATGGCAAGAACTCCAACTCTAAAAATTAAGAGCAAGAACAGCACATGTGCCTGATCAGTACAACTGTAACCTGTACGGGCAAAAAAGTAATTTTAAACAAGTCAGAACTGAACTTTACAATAGCGTATACAGAAACCAGGTAAAATAATATGCATTTCTTGATATTACAGTGAATTCATAGCTAAAATTTGCTTTAAAATAAAATTGTTGTTGGATAGATGTTTTAGAAAATCTCACCTGCTACTTTAACTTCAGTTCCATTAGTAAAGAGGATTTGTCCACACGCAGCCACAGCACAGTAGAACGTTCCATTATCAGAGGTTGTGAGCTTCCTCTTGGGGAGAGTGTAGACACAGCTCTGTGTAGGAGAACCAGCTTCAGAGCTCTTCTTACACTCATCACTGCCATCTCCATGAGTGTAAATGATTCCTGGATGAGATTCTCTTGAGCCGTGTCTGAACCAGTACATACTCTGTTCTTCACAGCTTGAATTAAACGCTTGTACTGAACACTGGAGTGAGAGCGACTCTCCGTTCTCCATCACCGTTACAGTCGGAGGATGCCGTTTCATCTCTTCAGCTTTAACATCAATTAGTAAAAATAAAACTATAAATAAGGAGTGGTGTGAAATTAAATATAATTCTGGCTAAAGTGTTGATCTGGAATTAGTTTGAGTTCAGGAGCAGGTTATCAGAGTAAAACTGTTTACCTTCAACAACCAAAAGGGTTCCAGATCCAAAGTGTAGTGAAGATTCCAGCAATTCTGCACAGAAATATGTTCCTGTATCCTCTTCTTTGATTTCTTTAATGTTGAGATTAAGCAGATTTTTATTTACACTAATACTGAAACGTCCATCATTAAATCCTGCACCGACTCTGAATGAGCTCTCCACTTCTCTCCCTACCCACTGGGGAACCTTTCCAAAACTCTGTTTGAACCAAACTAATTTATTTTTATCACTGGACAAGTCATCACATTTTATAGAAACATTTTCTCCACGCTTTACTTTTTGAACTTGAAGCTCCTTGATGTTAGAAGGTTTTGCTGAAACAGAAAAATATGCATTGTCAGTGATGATGTCAGTAATAAAGTCAAATATATAGTCAAATTATTTTATAATTGTATATAAAAGTATACAAAATGTAACTCACCTGATGTTAAGAGACAAAGAGCGACAAGGACTGTGATCATCGTTCCTGTTCAGACAACGTGACAGTGAGGTAATGAACTTGTGGGTGCAAGATTAAACCAGGTTCAGAGTCACCCCTGATTGGATGTTTTGAAGCTGTGGTCAGATTTGATTGGTCCAGTGGCTGTAATGAGAACTGATGGTGGAGTTTGAGCCCAGATGCAGTGGCATGATCTTGTATAAGCACATTTTCTACTTCACTGAGAAACTTTTCCATGTGTCTGTTTTCTTTGACAGCAGTTATTATAGGATATGAATTTTTCTGAGGACATTTTATAGCAATAAACACTAAAAAAAAAAGTGAAAAAGGGAAACAGTGTGCACAGTTGTGTACTTCCAAGTCCACCTGCTCTAGAAGGAAGTTTTTTCTTTAAAAAAAGGTAGTTTTTGTTTAAATACAGCAAACATATGCCATCCACATCAGATCTGCCTGAAACCCTCACTGGAAAGTTATGACAAAGGCCAAGTGTAAGACATTCGACATGGCCAAGATTGAGCTTGTTCACTGTGTTGAGTACAGAATGTTTAGTTGCTCTTCTTCCAACATTAGTAACAGTCTACATTTCTCACAAATAATTAGCACTCTGACAGAAAAGATGGCAGGATTAGACGTACACATCCAGACTCCAGAGAAGATGAGTAATAGTGAGAGCAACATGGTTTCGGTAAGGGAAAGGCTAAGATGGTGGTAAGATAAGCTTTTATTGCCACGAATGCTAACGTACACAAGGAAACACACACAAGGAAGTTGACTTGGCATGAAACTTCCAGAACACACATACCAATAAGACAGCGAGACATATAATAATAAAAATTACAAATAATAATAATATAAGGAAAATACATATATATATATATTGCACAAAAAATTGTATCCACAGAGAGGTATTACGCTAAGAAGGACCTAGAAGACAGTTCACTGCTTATGAGGGAAACGGCTTGTGGGCAAAAGCTGTTCTTGGGCCTGATTGTTGTAGTTGTCAGTGCTCTGAGGCGCTGGCCAGAGGGCAACAGTTCAAGGAGATTGTGGCCTGGGTGCGAGGTGTCTGAAATGATTTTACCTGGACGTTTCCTCACTCTGGATGAGTATAGGTCCTGTAGGGTGGGCAGGGGAGCACCAATAATCCTCTCAGCAGTTTGGACTACCCATTGAAGTCTTCTTCTGTCTGATTTGGTAGCTGAACCAAACAAGACAGTAATTGAGGTGCACAGAACAGACTCGATGACAGCTGAGTAAAACCAGGTCAGCAGCTCCTGTGGCAGGTTGAACTTCCTCAGTTGGCGAAGGAAGTACAATCTCTTCTGGGCCTTTTTCAAGATGGAGTCTATGTGGGTCTCCCACTTCAGGTCCTGTGAGATGGTAGAACCCAGGAACCAGAAGGACTCCATGGTGGCAACAATGCTGTCCAGGATGGTTAGTGGGGGCAGTGCTGTGGGTTCCTCCTGAAGTCCAGTATCATTTCCACTGTTTTGAGCATATTCATCTCCAGGTTGTTTTGACTGCACCAGACAGCCAGCTGCTCAACCTCCCTTCTATATGCAGACTCATAACCATCCTGGATGAGGCCAATGACTGGTGTCATCTGCAACTTTCAGGAGCTTAACAGAGGGGTCTAAGGAGGTGCAGTCATTTGTGTAGAAAGAGAATAGTCAAGGGGAGAGCACACATCCAAGTCAAGTCAAGTCAAGTCAAGTGGAGTTTATTGTAATTTCAGGATATACAAGTACATAGTGAAACGAAACAATGTTTCTCCAGGACCAAGGTGCTACATAAGACAAGCACAGAACAACACAGAACTACAAGGGACTACATAAATTATACAATAAACTGCACAAGTGCAAACATGTGCAGACAGCACAAGATAGTACAAAACAGTACAAGACAGTACAGTGACTACTGGGACAGACAGGGAGCATAGTAAGTCCCAGTGCAGTGCCGACCAGTACACAGTTCTGTTTAAAGTGAACCTAGTGAAAATAGTGCAAATACTACAAGAGTACAAAACAAGTAGCTGAAATAGTGTAAACATAAGTGTAAACGTAAGAGTAGCAGCCTATGAACAGTATAATATAATGAGTTATGTAGCAGCATAAACATGTGCAAAAACTTGCAAAAAAATTGCAGAAAGGATGCTGAGTTGTGTGTATATTAGTATGTGTGTGTGTATTCCTTCAGTCCAGTTCCTGAGTATTGGAGGTATGTGTGTGTGTTCCTTCAGTCCAGAGTACCATTTTGTATCCGGAGTGGCCGCTGCGTGCTACTGCCGCGCCGCCATCTTGGACCATCCCTGAGGAGCACCAGTGTTGACTGAGCACTGTATGAATCTGAATTTTCCCAGCCCCACTAGCTGCTGCCTGTCTGTCAGGAAGTTGGTGATCTACTGACAGATGGAGGTGGGCACAGAAAGCTGTGTTAGTTTGTTCAGGAGCAGATCCGGAATGATGGTGTTGAAAGCCAAACTGAAGTCCACAAACAGGATCCTTGCATAAGTCCCAGGTCTGTCGAGGTGTTGCAGGATGTAATGCAGTCCTATGCTCCACCAACCTGTTTGCTCTGTAGGCAAACTGAAGGGGGTTTAGTAAGGGGCCAGTGATGTTCTTGGGCCAATACTATTCTCTCAAATGACGTCATGACCACAAATGTTAAGGCAACATGTCTGTAGTCCTTCAGCCCAGAGATCTTAGATTTCTTTGGGACGAGGATGATGGTGGAGTGTTTGAAGCAGGAAGGGATTTCGCACCGCTCCAGTCTTTTTAGTCTTCTACATTTAAAAAAATATTGCTAAGATAAGAAATATAATATCACTATATTACATATTTCCTATTAATGTTTCAGACTTAGACACAGTCTCAATCTTTAAGTCTAGGCTGAAAACCTATTTGTTTAGTCAAGCCTTTTGTTAATAGCTTTTCTCTTTGGTAAAGGCGCAGATCTGGGGGATTCAGACAGCTCACATATTTGATTCAGGTTTGTTGACGGTGGAGTGGCTGGCTGCTTTATGTCCCAGGATGCCTTCATGTTTGTGTTACCTTCTGGCTCTCCCTTTTATTTATGCTGTCATAGCCAGTTTGATGGAGTCCCTGCTTGCACTCTGCACACAATGTACATCCACTTTAACCATTACAGGACAAAAGTGTAACTAATACCTCTCTCTCTAGAGCTACACATCATACCTGCTGCCTGATGAGATAGCATCTCCTTCCATCCTGACTCTCTAGTTCTGCTGGAAACTCCTTCACCCGAGAATCACTCGCTGCTAGATTTAAAGCTAAAAACTAATTAAATGAAGTAACTCTGATGCTAGTGCTGAAGGTCTTTTCAACACACTCGATACTGTTTGACTGATAGCATACAACTGAGTATGAGTAATGACTCATAATCTGGTGTCATCCAGACCAACTCCATTCACTGTCACAGGAATTCTGACCACTGAACCCTCCTTCCATGGAGCCCTGTTGCGGTCCACATTATGTGTAGAAGCTGTCCACTCTCAGTACTGCACACAGAGTAACGTGATTAGTTCAAGTAAGCATGTTGCTTTCAGTTTCAAGCTTTGTGGTGGTGGGGAAATGGTTGTTAGCGTGATTAGCAGAGGAGACTGAGCACTGATGTATGAAAAGCATATTCATAGGACTGGAGCACTGTAAATCACTCACCATTGTGGTGTTAGTGCTTGCATTGAAAACATCACAAAGCATGTTTCATGCTGGCTTGCATGGCTAAAAATCTTAAGAGAATGGCCCCTCGTTTGCAGGCATTCCTCCATGATGACATGCCGCTCAAGCATTGGTACCAAAGAAAAATAAAAACAAAGAAAAGAATCAGCCCAGTACCTCCCATTTTGGAGTTTGAGCCAAGATGCAGTGGCATGATCTTGTATAAGCACATTTTCTACTTCACTGAGAAACTTTTCCATGTGTCTGTTTTCTTTGACAGCAGTTATTATAGAATATGAATTTTTCTGAGGACATTTTATAGCAATAAACACTAAAAAAAAAAGTGAAAAAGGGAAACAGTGTGCACAGTTGTGTACTTCCAAGTCCACCTGCTCTAGAAGGAAGTTTTTTCTTTAAAAAAAGGTAGTTTTTGTTTAAATACAGCAAACATATGCCATCCACATCAGATCTGCCTGAAACCCTCACTGGAAAGTTATGACAAAGGCCAAGTGTAAGACATTCGACATGGCCAAGATTGAGCTTGTTCACTGTGTTGAGTACAGAATGTTTAGTTGCTCTTCTTCCAACATTAGTAACAGTCTACTAATGGATAGAGGTAAAAAGGTAAAAGTACCTCCCATTTTGCAAAACTGCCTGCTCAAAAGTGACAAATAGCACAATTAGTCCATGGTTCAGAATGAACTCTTCTGTGGGAAAGCAAACTTGCGATTATGAGCCTGCCCCTAAACAAGCCCAGAATCAGTCCTGGGAGTGGACTCAAGTATTCAGGCCAAGTATGAAAATACTCTTAATGCATTTGAAGTAGTGTTACTGGCTGCAGCAGCATGCTCTCATATCACACAGTGGACTTCACATGAACAGAAATAGCATTGTGGTTTCAAGCCTCCAATAGACAATGAGTATTTTAGCCAGCAGCTCTGACTAATTTTGCACCACTTCAACAGTCCAAATATCTTTGTTATAATCTCAGGCTAAGACAAAAATATATGAAGCTCTGTGTGGGGAACTTTTACAACCTAGAAAGAATTGGTATTAAAGAATAATCTTACACCTTTTATAGATACTAGTCATTTAATTATTAATGTGTAACATGTCCAAACTTATTTGTGCAAAACCTTTACACAAAATGCTGCTGCAGCCTGAGTTTCAACACCTTTGATGTGGTTAAAAAGCTTAACGGTCTCATGCTGATGTTTGGTTTGAGACATTTGTCCTCTAGTTTCCATCTCACACCAGAGGATGTGCGTCACGGAAAGTACTGTGGTTTAAAGTGAGAAATAAACACGTTAAGCCCCATTCTTAGCATATATATAAAAGGGGTGTGTGTGTGTGTGTGTGTGCATGCGTGTTTATACTGTATACAGAAAATTTGAGAAAATTTGGCGACACTATTTACAAAGGCAACCAAACAAGTCAAGTGGGTTATCATTCCTCTATAAAGATTGTAAACATTGGAATGAAATGTCATTTATCAAGGACCATGGTGCAACACAACAGTTTGCAAGACTACATGAAGTGCAAATACACAACAGTGTGAGACGAGTGCAGGAAGAACAGGGGTTATATACTATTCGTAGGCTAGCAGCAATACATTTAGTGTTCCATAAAGTGTCTGATGCAGCTGTATGACTGAGTCATACTGGGCTAGGTGTATATCTAGCCCAGGTGAGTGTTGGGAGGCAGCAGGGTGTTGAGTAATCTGAACTGCCTCAGGGATTAAACTGTTGCAGAGTCTGATGGTGGAGACACAGATGCTCCTGTACCTTCTGCCAGATGGCAGGAGAGTGAAGAGTCCATAGGGTGGGTGAGAGAAGTCATCTGTAATAGTGGAGGCTTTTCCTATGAAGTAGTTTTTGTATGTTGGGTAGAGAAACCCCAATGATCTTTTCAGCTGTTCTCACAATCTGCTGTAGGGTCCTGCAGTTGGAGACTGTGCAGTTCCCGTACACGGTGAGACAGCTAATATCAGGGGACAGCAAAAATAAAAAATTAAACAGGCCATAATGGTCACACACAAATCAGAATCACAAGAAAAGAGAAAATCTCAAGTGAGATGAACAAGTTCCCTCAAATAGGCTCCCTTAGTACCATTGCGATGATGACGTTCATCCAACTGTGGAGGGTCGGAGATGAAGTAGCCGAAACCGGGAAGCAACATGTCAGCACCTGGACAGAGGACCGAACAAACATGCACACACACACAAGAGTTTGATTCTTTTTTTCAGGGCAATAAGATATGTTAAATTTTTATAAACGCTTGGAACATTTCTGTTTAGGCTCAGGGTCAATTTCTGAAGTGTTTTTACTTTTAATGCCATAAAAATGAAGCTCAAAAACAAATTTCACTATTGAGAAACTTCAGTAATGACTGTGATGAAAATAGTTTAATTTTTATAAAACCTGGTCCTGGTCTCCTTTGTGCTCTGTGGTCAGGATAACCAAATAAGTGTCCAGCATACAGTTGAACTGCTTGATTAAATTATTTGTGTCCTGGGTCTTCTTTACCACCAGCTGCTAGCAAACGTCCTGAAACACGAGTGACTTAGAGTTCTGTCCTTGGTCACTATAGACAACACGGCCAGGCTTACTCTCTGGGATGGCTGATCACCCAATTTGGTTCCCATCAACTTTGTTTTGGTGTCAACAGGAGAAAGGGATTAGGCCGAACACCCTGCCTGGCCCCAGCACCAGCATCACTGTCAGTTTTTTTCTCTTCTGGCTTTCCCCTTCACCTCCCTCTACTTTTGAAGCTCTACTTGAAAAGAATGTTGAAAACATCATCCACTCTTTCTACCTCCCTGGCCTGGAGGAGAATGGTGGGTGCTGACAGGAGGACTTGCTGCCAAAGTCCCTCAGGGTGAAACTCATGTAGAAAAGTATGAAGTGGTAGATTTTCAGCACAGTGTCTGGGTAATGGAGAGCAGTAATTGATGTCTGCAGTAAAGATGCCAATACACTCTCTTCTCTGCTCACATGCTGATGAGTTCTCTCTCATGGCTTCACTTGAATCCTGTCCACCAAACCTCTGTCGAAGTGCTGACAATAGCTGTTAAAAACTTCTGTTTTGCTTCAGTTCCAAGTCTAAAAGAATCTGTAGAGCACACATTTCCAGGCCTGAGCCACCTGGACTGCCAGGTCTTCTTCTTCCCATCTGCTCAGCCAAGCTTCCTTCATAGTAATTGTGAGAGATTTGGCTCCCAGATGGGTGTGTCATCATGGTATGCCACTTTTGTGGTGATTTGTTGGTGGTTGCTCCACGGTGAGTGGCATGCTTGAGTGAGGCTGGCTTGGTTCTCACAACAGGCTGTAGCCATACCTATGGTGTCCAGAGCAGCCATCATTTTCATCATCTGTATTATCAGACAGTGAAAGCCTTGTTGTGTCTCTATGGTGCTCCTAGTTGAAACATTTAATTACTCAGTAAATCCAGGCCTTACAAGTTTACAAAAAAACCCCAAGAATTATTGAAAACAACTGCTCAGACAAATAAATTTAGTGTTTAGTGTGCTCAGGCAGTGCCATGACTTAGGCTCATTCCACACCCTGGCCTTCCCAGTCCAGGTTTTAGGAACCCTCCTGATCTTGTGTGTAAATTGTGACACCCACAAAGGCATGCTACACACATTTTTTGGAGATATTTAAGGGAAAGCTCCCCTGTGTCACTGCTGGAAAGCTTCTACTCACTAATACCTCTATTGCTGCCTCATCTGCCAGCCCCACTCACGACCCCTACTTCCTGGCCCATGACAACAGGGGAAAGAAGATGATTGTTTGTGAATTGTTCTAACACAACCAGACAGAGGGCAGGTTTGTCCATGTAGGCAAATGATGTCTGCTGGGGCCACGTCCTAGTTATCAAAGGGACGCTGCGAATGGAATGGCCTCTCCCTACTCAATATATTTTCATTAAATTTGCCCTCCTATGTTTCCTCTTGAATTTACCTGTTGAGCATTTGGTCCTCCCACTCGGTTCCCTTTAATACATTAATGTTGCACTTAAAACATTAACACAAACTGATATCCTTAACTGAATTGTTAAACAAAATATACTATATGGCTGAAAGTATGTGGACACCTAACCATCACACCCATACGTGCTTGTTGAACATCCCATTCCAGATTTATTCCCCCTTTGCCATTAAAACAGCCTCCACTCTCCTAGGAAGGCATTCCACTAGATTTTGGAGTGTGGGGATTTTGGCTGTGGGGATTTGCCCATTCTGCCACAAGATCATTAGTGAGTCAGGCACTGATGTCGGGCAAGGAGGCCTAGGATGCAGTCAGTGTTCCAGCTTATCCCAGTTCTTCCATGCTAACTTTGACAAACCATTTCTTCATGGAGCTTGCTTTTGTGCACAGGGGCATTAACATGTTAGAACAGGTTTGGGCATCTTGGTTCCAGTGAACGGAAATTGTAATGTTATAGCATACAAAGACATCCTATGCAATTGTGTGCTTCCAACTTTGAGGTAACAGTTTAGGGAAGAAACACATATGGGTGTGAGCATCAAGTCTCCACTAACTTTTGGCCATATGGTGTAGTTGCCCTTATTATTTTTCCTCATTTTTATATTTATCAAATGCATAAGTGGAATCCTGAAATGGGCATACTGAAATGGATCCAGTGTGGTGGGAAGAGCGCTCTTTATGTGTTTCATGAGTAGCTGCTCGAAGCACTTCATGATAGGTGTGAGTGCAACAGGCTGGTAATCATTCAGGCAGGACACATGTAATTTCTTCAGCACAGGGATGATGATGGTCATGTTGAAGCACATAGGGATGACTGCTTCGTGCAGGGAAATATTGAAGATGTCTGTGAGGACATCTGCAAGCTGATCAGCATGTTCCCTTAGCATCCGGCCAAGTATGTTGTCAGGACCTGCAACCTTCCGTGGGTTAACTCTGAACAGAGTTTTCCTGACATCTACTGCAGACAAAGTACTCAGTCAGTGGGAGTCGGTGTGATCTTCCATGCTGGCATGTTGTTCGGTGCTTGGAACCGTGCATAGAAATCAGTGTGTCTGGGAGCGAGGCATCACCATCATAGACAATTGATGTAGCTTTGTAGTCTGTGATAACGTGAATGCCTTGCCACATACACCTTGTGTCCTTGGTGTTCATGAAGTGACTGTGGATTCTTTCTACGTAGTTGCACTTTGCCTCTCTGATAGCCCGGGACAGACTGGCTGTGTGGAGGGCTGCCTTGTCATCAGACCTGAAGGCAGTATCTCAGGTTTTCAGCAGAGAATGCACTTCAGCAGTCATCCAGGGTTCCTGGTTTGCACGTGTGGTAATGGTCTTGAAGGAAGTCACATCATCTATGCACTTGCTGATGGTGCCAGTCACTTATGCTGTGTATTACTCCAAGTCTGTGGAGTTGTGGTATGTAGCAGCCTCTCTGAACAAATTCCAGTCTGTGTGTTCAAAGCAGTTCTGAAGTGGTGAGATGGCTCCCTCAGACCAGGTTCTCGCTTGTTTCAGAACTGGTTTGGAAAGTTTCAGGGGTGGTCTGTATGTTGGGATTAGCATAACAGAGATGTGATCTGAGCAGCTGAGGTGGGGACAGGGTGCAGCCTTGTAAGCACTGTGAATGTTGGTGTAAACAAGGTCTAAAGTGTTTGTACCACGGATTGCAAAATTGACATGCTGGTCGAATCTTGGCAGCACTGATTTCAGATTTGTGTGATTAAAGTCTCCAGCAACAATGAAAAATCCGTCAAGGTGTGCTGTCTGTAGGTTACTGATAGCCCCGTAGAGTTCAGTTAGCACTTCCCTTGCTTTAGTGCCAGGTGGAATGTACACCGTGACAATGGACACAGTGGTAAACTCTCTGGGCAGGTAGTATGGCCAGCATTTCAGTGATAAACTCCACCAGTGACGAACAGTAGCTTGCACCATTCGTTGTTTATGTAAACACACAGGCCACTGCCGCGAGTCTTACAAGACAGTGGGCTATCCTGTTGGTGAGATGTGCCGTTAGCCCAGATAGCTGAATGGCCGCATCCAGTATGGTGTCGATGAGCCATGTTTCTGTAAAAATGAAAATACAACAGTCCCTGACTTCACACTGGGTCGTTAGCTGTAGTCTGAGTAAGTCCAGTTTATTGTCCAGAAAGCAAACATAGAGAGGAGAATGGATGGTAGAGCCAAACGGCTAAGGCTAGCCTTTAGCCTAGCATGCAAAATTGCTTAGCACGCTTCTGCTGCCTGGCACACTGTTTCTGGCACCCTCTCTCCCAGCCAGCTGCAATACTGCGGTCCCAGGGCCTGGTTTCCATAGCGGCCAGAGGTTGCTTAAGCTCTTCCCGCAGTCCAATGTTTATTCCTCCTGAGCTTTGTCCCCCAATGTCCAGCAAAAGTTGGTAATGATAGACACGTTCACCACTGCTTCCGATGTACACCTCTTTAAAGCCGAAGTAGCTGCTGCGTGCTACCATGCCACCATCTTGATCGCTTATGCAACAACTGGAGTAGCGCAACAATACAGAATGTGGAATAAGTAAAAATCTTGCATGTGGGGAGGCAAAGACATCCAGGATTGAGGTGATTGTGTTATTTCACCTTATATTGGCTTTGTTATAGGCATTTTACAGCTCATGGATTCCACTCTTGTAGAGTTTTTTGGACATTTTCACACTTGTGTTTTTTTCTGGGTCTGGAAGCGTTCACCCTGAGTTCAGTGCATTGGGTGAAATGTGAAAGCTGTTTTGAGCCCAGAATGTTTCAGAAAACTGACCCCCGGTCCTCTTAAATTGGTGGTCTGGGGTACACGTCCACTGGACCTTGCACACCGAGTAACTTGATTGGTTCAAATTAACACTTTACTTCCAGTTTCATGATGGTCTGGAAATTGTTATGGCGAGCAGAGGAGACAGAACACCTTACTGATATATGAAACTGCAACTTCATAGGACTAGAGCACTGAAATCAGCTCACCATTGTGGCTTGGGTGCTTGCTTTGAGAACATAAAAAAATCTTGTATATCTCTCATGCTGGCTTGCATGGATAAAAATCCTATAGGAGAATGATTCCATGTTTGCAGGTATAACACCATGATGACATACTGCTTGAGTGCTTGTACCAAAGGAAAATAATAATAAAAAAAAATTTAAAAAAAGGCTGAACCTAGTGCCTCCTGTTATGTAAACCTACTTGCTCAAAAATGATGTATGGAGGTGCGGCATCAATTCATGGTTCGGAACAAATTCATTTGTATGAAAGCAAACTTCCAATTATGAGCCCTGCCCAAAAATGGGCCCAGAATCAGTCCTGAGAGTGGATTGAATTATTTAAGCCAAGTATGAAAACACACTCAGTGCATTTGAAGATGTGTTACTGGCTGCAGAAGCACTCTCTCACATCAAGCAGCGGTTTCACATGAACAAAAATAGCATTGTGGTTTCAAGCCTCAGATAGAGACTGGGTGTTTTAGCCAGCAGCTCACACTGACTTATTTTCCATCACTTCAAGAGTCCACATGTCTTTGTTAGAATCTCAGACTAAGACACAAATGTATGAAGCTCATCGATGATAATAAGGACAACATCATCGTGAAGTTTGTCGGATCACTGAGGAAGTTTGGCATGTCACTGAGGAAGTTTGGCATGTCACCTAAGATCCTCAACGACTTCTACAGCTGTGTTGTTGAGAGCATCTTGACCAGCTGCATCACTGTGTGGTATGGTAGCACTACAATGAGGGATCGCAAATGTCTGCAGAGAGTGGTGAAGACTGCTGAGAAGATCATCAGGACTCCATTGCCCTCTCTGCAGACTATTTACCACCGCAGAGTCCAAAGGAGAGCTGCCTCCATCCTTAAGGACCCAACCCACCCACAATATGGACTGTTCACACTCCTACCCTCAGGACAGAGGTACAGGAGTGTGAAATGCAGGACATCCAGACTAAGAAACTCCTTCTTCCCCTCAGCCATTAGACTTTTAAATGGGTAGCCAGTGGACACAGACTCTCACATATCTCAGAGAATAGGTGGACTGAACTGCAACAGCTCAATTTGCACATTTGTAAATATTACTGCTGCTATTTCCTATCAAGTAGCTTCATTTCGATTTGCACATTGTTAAATGTGACAGCTGCTATTGTTATTGTGTAGTTGCACTCAATTTGCTACAGGCTGCTGTACTATTGTTTTTGTATTTGTTATTGTTATTGTTTTGTACATAAGTCAATATTGCTCATAGAGATATACTTCATATTACTGCTACACATCACTGTTACTACATGTACTGTAATATTGTTTTGCACAAGTCAACATTGCACACTCACACATACAGATGTACATAGTCTATATTTCTATATAAATAATCTATATAATCTATATTTCTACTTCTGCAACATAGCTACACTTTATTATGTTTGTTTGTATGTATGTGTATGTCTGTTTTTATTTTTTACATAGTTTGCATTTGTCTTGGCATTCAATGTGGACAGCAAAGAAAGAATTTCATTGTACAGGGAAACTTGGTTTTCCTCACTGTGCACATGACAATAAACTATTATTATTTATTATTTTTATTTATATTTATTCAAATTGTGCTGAAGACTGTGCTCTATCTGTCTGAGTCCTGCTATCCACCCTAAAGGACATAACAGAGAAAGAATTGGTATTAATTGTATACTCTGACATGATTTGGTAGCTTTGAACCATTTAATGAATCTGTAACAAACTTATTTGTGCAAAAATGTTTAAGCAAAGAGCTGCTCTAGTCTTTGAGTCCAGCAGTTTCAGCACCTTTGATGTAGTAAAAACCTTAATGTCTAATGGAATTAGTTAGAGTTCAGGAGCAGGTTATCTGTAAAACTGGTGACTCTGCCACTGATCAGTCATCTTCCCTATCCGATAGGTTGTCTGCCAGTCACTTTCAATGGGGCCACCTGTGAACGTTCGGTTAGCTGACCCCTGACCCCTTTTTTGAAGCACTCAGCGCAGCTGTTTTTTGGACACCTTATGCACCCCTTATGCACCTTACCATATGCATTTGGAATCTTTTGAATATTTTCATTTTTCACATTTTGGTGACCCATTGGTGGCAGAGAGGATTCTCCGTAGCTGTGTGACCTGCCCCCGACCAATTCCGCCGACCACCTCGCCTCTTTGTCCTCACCTATAGGCTTGCTGGTGTGTCATAAATGCCACCTTTTGATTGTCACTCACATTCTGGATATTGCACAGCAGCTGATGGGTTGGTTGTGACAAAATTGGACTGCGGGGGCATGTGGCAAAAAGTTATTGGTCCCCGTGCATTTGCACACACGAAGGCTTTCAAATGTGCTTGTTATTTCACTCTGTCTTGTTGCCTCAACCAGATAGCCCTGTGCTGGATCAACACCGGTGTGACTCTAAACGGCTTCACCTTCATATTTTTACCCAGAGACTCTCACCTGCTGGCTCATAACTGCACTGCACATGCGCAATGTGCGGCTGGACTGAAAGCCATATTTGACAATGGTGGCCACTAGAGACATGCCCACATGTCATTCTTGAACACTTTCTGAATAAAATTTCTCTCTGAATTAAATTAATTTGAATAAAATGATGTGGTGTTGTCCACTTGCTATGTTTCTGCTCCGACCATGTGTGTCTGTGTATCAGGGTATGAATGTCCTATGCACTCTGCCTGCAAGACCCTCCCCACGCTCAGGCCCTCACCTACCACTAAGGTAAGGTGCATGACCATGTACACAGACAGACAGGGGTGCTGCTGATTCTTTTTCACTTCGACCAGATAGCCCTGTCCTGGAGCATGACATGGCTCTGAAAGACAGGCATGGCTCTGAAAGCTTTTCTCTCTGTTTTTGCTTATTGCACAGGGCCCCAGGATTTCTCTGTCATAACTGCTCACACTCAACGTGCATCCGCACCAAGTGCCACAGTTTCCAGAAGTGGTCACTGGATACGTGCCCAGGAGTTACTTCGGTTAAACTGAATTAAATTGTGTGGCTGGCATTGGCCACTTCCTTTGTGTCTGTTCTAAGTGCATCTATGTGTGGGTACCTGCATGTCACTCCCTCCCTAGCCCTGGACCCACTAAATGACCACTAGAGGGAGCCGTGAGTCACAAATTCCAACAGGGCTCCCAGGGAGAGGGGGGGATCGGGACATGGGGTGAATTTGTCCCTGCTTGCAACAAGAGTTGTATATTGCAGCTGCTACACACTTACCTGTGGAAACAATGCCTGTTTGGGGGCAGGGTAATGCCTCTCAGCCAAAGGGCTGGCAAGCAACTTTGGGCCTTTAGAAGAAAATACATTACATCCTAATGCAACTCACAAACACATACATGCACACATTCCATTTTCCCCCAGACACAAAGCAATTGCTATTTTTGCCTAACACGAAGCTGCATTGCCTGTGACAAGCAAAGGTCTATGTGGATGAAACACCAGATAACGTAAGAGGTCAATGAGGACAAAGTCGGAGGATCCTGACCTCTTAACCTTTTTTTTCTGCTTCGACAGAAAACAGACAAAAGAAAGTAAATGGTGGATGAAGAAAACAGGGTTCACAGCCAATCCAGGTCCAGACACTCACTGGCAAAGGATCTCTTGATTACAATGTAATTAACCTTGATTTCCTTGTTTTGTGTCTCTCATCGCAAATAAAAGTATGATGTCCTTCCCTTCAGCAGCAAAAAGACTTGGACATAGATTTTCCTATTCGGCACTGTGGTTGACAAGCCTGCCAAACATTGCCCGGTCCGGGTGACACTCACACTGTTTGCTGCATGCATTGATGCACATGGCTTGTCCGTGACTGTCTGTGAAGAAGAACATGTATCCACTCTCCCCCTCTGCTGTGAATGCATGGACCCATAAGCCCTCGTGGCTGCTGACCAGCTGACCGTGGTAGTAATAGACCATCTCTCTGCTTGCAGTCATGGCAGTAGAGCTCGTGGTGTCCAGTCAGTGTCTCCCACTGGGCCCTGCTCAGTGGCGCCCCGTCCAGAGTCACTGGATGTATATGCACCAAGAGGTCATAAACGGATTGCTAGTCCATCTCGGTACAGAGGGCACATCTGCTAGTTGTAGTTCTGTGAAGAACATGGAACACATAGCTGAAGTAAACACAAAAGCACAAGCGTACGATTATCATACAGGACTAAGAAAGTTAGACATCATCTCAATGTGGGAGACAACATACTGTCTTTGGGCGGCTAACTCCTCCAGCAGCTTGACAGCTGCCACGGCATTACAGGACTCCTTCATCCTGTAGTGTTTTTCCTTCTGCATAGGGGAAAAAAAAGCAAAACATGCATATGTATGAATTTTACCCACGTCTGCTCTTTTGATGATGCCAGACCCTGTTTGTTGACCAAGTCTGGCCCATGACTCTGAATCCCGAGAATGCCTTGTGTGATATTGTGCAGAATTTTAACCACTGCTGACCTTTTGATGCTCTTTAGGTAGTTCTGGACAGTCTACTTGCTTAGCTTGATGTCTGTCAGCTTGTCAAGTCAAGTGGCATTTATTGTCATTTCAACCATATGCAGCTGGTACAGTACACAATGAAACGAAACAATGTTCCTCCAGGACCATGGTGCTACATAAAACAACTAAGACTACACAGACCTACACAGAATTACATAAAGTGAACATGTGCAAGCAGCAAGCCAAGTACAAATTTTCTAAAACAGGACAATAGGCACAGTAAAGGACTGTGCGGTGCCGACTAGTACACAGTTCTAGAGTGGATACAGTGCCATATATATCAGGTTGTGCAAAAAGATATAACAATATAATAGTAAAATGCTGTAAATGTAAACATAACATACTATGACACTATGTATTTACTGTGATAGAGTATTAGCAGCAAGAGTGCAGGTAGGTCAATACAGTATTTTGTGTATGGTGTTTTAGCAGCAATTTAAGAAAGAAATGTACAAAAAATTGCAAAGTGATTGAAATGGTGTTCAGTTGGGTATGAGTGAGTATGTGTGTGTGTGATGTGTGTGTGCGTGTGTCCAGTCTCTGAGCATTGAGGAGTCTGATGGCTTGGGGGAAAAAACTGTTACAGTTTGGCCGTGAGGGCCCGAATGCTTTGGTACCTTTTGCCAGATGGCAGGAGAGTGAAGAATTTGTGTGAGGGGCATGTGTGGCCATCCACAATGCTGGTGGCTTTGCGGATGCAGCGTGTAGTGTAAATGTTGAAATACTCTGGTACTCACGCTGACGCACAAACTCCAGAGAGGGAGCTGTGGGATCCATGAAGTGAAAGAACCTTGCCACATTTTCCACCTGCTTTATTGCAGCACAGGTTCAAATCGGCTAAAGATCGCTCTGAGCAATAATTGGGTTTACAATGTGTCTTGTGTAAATTACCTCTTGGTTGAAATTTTCATTTAATTGGCAAATCCCTTCAGCAGTAGATGGTGGATAGAATGCTTCTTGTACAAGCCCAGTTTCTCAATCTGCATCCGCACTGAACGCCCCAGCCACATCCTCTTCTCACTGAAATGCATGAAAAGAAGTGTTACACTACATTCACTACATTCAAATTCAACTGTAAGTATTCTCCAGAACTTTCAGACTCCTCAGAGGGGCTCTGAGAGACAGCTCAGGTCCTTTGGCCACCGGCTGGTTTGGGGAGTTTGCAATATCCTCTGCACCCACAGCTTCTGGCTGACTTGGTTAGTCCGTGACCAAGTTCCCTGTCTCCTGCAGCTCTTTAATCAGCCAGATAAACGAAAATATATCTCATTAACTATGCTTTTCAATATATATTTTTAATAGGCTCATTTCATTCTATGTTGAATGTCTTGTTCAACCCAGAAACAAGAATGGGTGTGAATGGGGGTAGGGTGTGAAGTAGACAGGTAGAAAGTGAGTGTGTGTGTGTGTGTGTGTGTGTATGGGAGAGAGAGCGAGAGCGAGAGCAAACTATTGTGAATTTTATTAAAAACACTAAGAGAAAAGATTGAACTCTGGGACATTTGGAATCTGAAATATAATGACCCTGCCTGACACAAACAGCAGTAAGTTACTGTGAATGGCCATCATTATGTCCATTGGGAGCCCAAACAGAGTGGGAGAGGTGTGGGAAAAAAACATCTATTGTTTAGACTGTTTTTGCCAGACAAACTCTGAAAGACTCAGAACTCATGTATGACATTAACTATGTTTTATAGTAGTAAAACTGGGATGACAAATGCAAACTTTAATGAAACATTAGTTTGCAAAGATCATTTTGCAAGCTTTAAAATAAAAGTTAAACCATGCCTCTATCACACACAAGTGGAGATAGGTCTGGTCAACCTGGGGTCAAATTCAGATGACCTCTGCCCTGTGCAACATGGCACGATTCATTGGCTCTTTAAATGGTCAAATTTGGTTATGTCTACACACATTTGGTATCATTGCAAAACACTACATGTGCTGTTTACAGTGAGTGTACTCTCTTTTTACTACCATCCTCACAAATGGAGAAATGTGAGCTTTTTGTACGTGGATATGTGTGTGCTTTTGGAGTTAAATTCTAGGGAAGAGTAACCGATTGGTAACTCTTTGCAGCTTTTCAACCATTTAACTATACCAGTTCTGGAACCAGTTATTGCCACTGTATATGCTTACTTGTGCTTATTAACTATACATATTTGGTATCATTACAAAGCTCTTGATTTTTTTGATTTAAAAAAAAGTCAGACCGTGCCTCTCTCACACACAGAATTGGAGGTACGTCTGGTCAAATTGAGGTCAATATCATATGACACCACTAACCTGTGAAATATGTCACATTTTACTTCCTCAAAAACTTCCTTAAAATGGTCAAATGTGGTTATCTTTTATAAATGGTAAATTAAATTTATTTTAAAGCTTGAAAAAAAGATAAAGTTAAACTATGCTTCTATTACACACTCAAGTGGAGGCAGGCCTGGTTATCACCACCTCCAGCACCACCAGACTGAACACCAGTGCTCCCCAGGGCTGTTCACACTGCTGACTCATTACTGTGGTATAAAGTACTGTATGTCTCTAATCACATCAAGTTTGCTAATAAGACTGCAGATAAGTCAGCATACGGGGAGGAGGTGGAGCAGCTTGCAGAATGGTGTAGAGACAACAATCTATCACTCACTGTTAATAAACACAAAGAGATGATGGCTGACTTCAGGTGATTACTCTTCACTGAACATCAATGGAGCAAGTACAGAGATAGTCAAAGTCTCTAAGATCACTGGTATGGGAAATGCAGAGTTTCAGACCATGAGACTATACAGCAAATTGTGAGAGCAGCTAAGATCATTGGGGTTTCTCTACCCATCATCAATGCCTCTTACCACTGCATCCGTAAGACCTCCAGCATTGTGGCCGACCCCTCATATCCCGCTCGGGTACTCTTCACCCTGCTGCCATCTGGCAAAGGCACTGGAGCATCCATGCCACCACCACCAGACTCCAACAGGTTCTTCAGCTTCTTGAGGCAGTCAGCATACACAACTGCTGTCAACCAACACTCAGCTGGATGAATCAATGATCACAGCACACACTGACTTTATAATCATTCTATAGGACATTTTTTTTACTATTCTAACTTATCTGCTGTTTGTACTCTTCTTAGTCAATTGTTCAGAGCCAAATATTTTGCACTGCTTCTCTCACACATTTTTCTTTTCTCTGTATTTTTCTGTTCTGTACATTATACGCAAAAAATCTCTCTCAGTCAGAGAACTTTGTGTTTCTTTTGTATTTATTGTACATTACTGTATAATGTCTGCACTTTTCTGGTCTGGATGTTAACACACTTGCCTTTTTGCACATTATATGAAATGAGAAACATTGCGCTTAAAGTGAGCCGTTAGTAAATGATCTTCATATTTCACATTATCAGATACTTAAAGATGGCCGTGTTCTTTGCACTGTGTCTTCCTGCATCTCATTCAACAGGAAATGGTGCACCACTCATTTCCTCCACTCACATGGTCACCCCATAGGGCCTTGGGCTCTTGTTAAAGCAGGTACAAACAGGACATCAGATTTTCAGACCATTGTGTTTTACACTAAAAAAAAACCTTCACATCATTCAGATTCCTTTTTTAATAATTTATCCTTGCTGCTTGTATTTTCTATGATGAATGCCCCTTAAAGAATTAGCTGTTTAATGTTGTAATATGACTCACCACAATGTTATATAGGGCAATATAAACAAATTCAGAAAAAATGTTATCAATAAGAAATTGTGTGAAAAATTGAAGCCAGTAGTTCGAACCTTTAACTATAGGATGTACAATATAGAGCTGCTCGTTCTCGTACATCTGCTGATTGTAACATCAATTTCAGAAAGTATAAAATGTGATGCAGGCTGTCAGAGTTCTGAGAAATGCAACCAGAGCAGCCTGTTAGATACATTTATCAGAGAAATATATACACATTGCACATTAAATTAACAGACCTTAACTATTTACACATAACTCCTTAACAAAATGACCTCACATGCCTTTTAATACAGTTTTTGAATGAATATATATATATTATATATATATATATATATAAAATACATTTTTGTTGTCATCGTTCATTTGTCACTACCATTACCCATCAATGTACCTTCATGTTTTAAAAATTTATTCAGATACAATATCTAAGCAAAACCTTATCCAACTCAAATTTATTTGAGGTAGTTGGATCAATTTTTCAAAACACTAATAACAATAATATTTTTTAGTTATAAATGCACTATTTCAAGAGAAATCCAAAGATAAGAATTTTAAAATGCATGTATTTTAAACATAAAGACAGGCTAATAATATAAAATAAAGGTAATTATATTAAAGTTAATGGTAAATGAAAAAAAAAAAACCCACTGAAATTCTTACAATATTTAACTTTTATTATGAATTCACTTTTTACAAACTGCAATGAAAATTTCTAATAGCAAAAATATTAGGTAATATATTGGAACTTTCTTTTTTTTTTTGCCCAAATAATGTTTGACTTACAGCAATAAATATTTAGCATCTGGTACTTTAAATCTGAATTCATTCCTCTTTATTTTATTTTAACTTGTGCATAAACATCTTCATGGTTCTTGTCTCTGGATGTTCTGGAGGATGAAGGTTTCTTAGCAAAACTCACAGCTGCATAGTTCAAGACATCTTCATCATCAGCCTGATGAAGAACAAGAGCCATTTATAAACCAGAGCAGATTAAACGATTCACAAAAAAGTTATTTACTGTATTTTGTAAGTCGATGTTAGTTATAATCCTACATGTCCTGTAGACTCGAGGACAGATCTGTATTTATTTAAAGAAAATCAATACACATTATAAAACACTGGATTACCTGATTTGTGTTATTTGGATGGTTGTTGGAAGCCCCTTTATAAAACAATAATAAATATCAGTAACGTTTAACTGTAAGTGTTTTTATGATACTGATAAATTCATTTTAAAAATAATAAAAGCAAACAAACCTTTTCTTTGTTTAAGCAAAACTCCAACCAGAACCATGATTACAATAATAGATATTATATTGGAGGTTGTTAAAACAAAAACAATCCTATGGTTATTTTCTGAAAAGATAAAGCATCATTTGGATCAGTATCACTATAACTGTCTCTGAGTTTTCAACAGGAATATTTATCAAATGTCTTACCTTTTACTTGAATTACTTTAACTTCAGTTCCATTAGTAAAGAGGATTTGTCCACACGCAGCCACAGCACAGTAGATCGTTCCATTATCAGAGGTTGTGAGCTTCCTCTTGGGGAGAGTGTAGACACAG
>CM040472.1:19653176-19664719 GCA_022758105.1 Pangasianodon gigas | reverse complement strand
AGCATCATTTGGATCAGTATCACTATAACTGTCTCTGAGTTTTCAACAGGAATATTTATCAAATGTCTTACCTTTTACTTGAATTACTTTAACTTCAGTTCCATTAGTAAAGAGGATTTGTCCACACGCAGCCACAGCACAGTAGATCGTTCCATTATCAGAGGTTGTGAGCTTCCTCTTGGGGAGAGTGTAGACACAGCTCTGTGTAGGAGAACCAGCCTCAGAGCTCTTCTTACACTCATCTCTGCCGTCTCCATGAGTGTAAATGATTCCTGGATGAGATTCTCCTGAGCCGTGTCTGAACCAGTACACACTCTGTTCTTCACAGCTTGAATTAAATGCTTGAACTGAACACTGGAGTGTGAGCGACTCTCCGTTCTCCATCACCGTTACAGTCGGAGGATGCTGTTTCATCTCCTCAGCTTTAACATCAATTAGTAAAAAAAAAACTATAAATAAGGAGTGGTGTGAAATTATATGTAATTCTTGCTAAATTGTTGATCTGGTATTAGTTTGAGTTCAGGAGCAGGTTATCAGAGTAAAACTGTTTACCTTCAACAACCAAAAGGGTTCCAGATCTAAAGTGTAGTGAAGATACTAGCCATTCTGCACAGAAATATGTTCCTGTATCCTCTTCTTTGATTTCTTTAACGTTAAGATTAAACAATTTTTCATGACTAATCCTGAAACGTCCATCCCCGAATCCTGCACCGGGTCTTATTGTCTTCTCCACCTGTCGCACCACGAACTGAGGCAATTTTCCAAAACTCTGTTTGAACCAAACTAAATTAGTTTTGTTACCGGACAAGTCATCACATTTTATAGTTACAGTTTCTCCACGCTTTACTTTTTGAACTTGAAGCTCCTTGACATCAGACGTTTTCACTGAAACAGAAACAGTGTTTAAGGTTTAATGATGTCATTACATAAAGTAAATATTTAGTGAAAGTACTATAGATTCAAATATTCAAAATGTAACTCACCTGATGTTAAGAAAGAAAGAGCGACAAAGAGTGTGATCATCGTTCCTGCTCAGACAAAGTGATAGTGAGGTAATGAACTTGTGTGTTCAGTAGAAAACCAGGTTCAGAGTCGCCTCTGATTGGATGTTTTGAAGCTGTGGACTTATTTGATTGGTCCAGTAGCTGTAATGAGATGTAAAGTCTCAGTAAAAAAGGCTGTATGTAGACATCAAATAGTCGTGATGAGAAATGAAGCAGCACTACATCAGCACTTTCAGCTGCAGTGAACTTGTTAAAATGTTTAAAGAACTGAAAAGGGAGTTTAAGTCCAGATTCAGTGATGTGATGTCATATAACCTCAATGATAAGCCCTGAATAGTTGAACTACAGGTAATTGTTTTTTTTTTTGTTTTTTTTTAAAATCCGAATCATGCTCCCTTTTCAAGGAATTCTGACCAATCCTACTCTATTTTTCACAATACAATTGATCTTGAGACCCTGAGAAGGATAAAGCATTTACTCCCAAGTGCTTTGTCCTGTGAGCTTCATATCTTTCACTCCTGCAACTTTTCTTTTGGGTTCAGCAGGACTCCAGTCCGAATGCAACCTCTAGTTTATAACCACAAGCTGTAAATATAGTGCGTGGGCAGGAAAGACATCTCGTGTCTACTTGGCCTTGTCTCAGTGTTAAAGTGAGTGTGTTTTTATTTCACCTTGTATTGCCTGCATATTGGGATAAACTTTATGTAGTCCACTGTTAGTGTAAGGTGGGAAAGGAGAGGTGTACTTTCACAGCACTGGAGCAGTTTGGCTCAGCATCAGCCTCCATGGCTAAAAATCTTACAGGTTCGGACGGAAATGAGGAAGCAGGTGGCAGGCTTGGGAACAACTCAGAGGCATTTTATTCTCCAATTTTTCACGTTTGCTTTCAGCAGTTTATTTTATTTGCACGCACACACACGCACACATGAGGCTCTGTGCTGGATAGCGCTCTCTCTCTCTCTCGAGGTGCTTGTCTCTCTCCTTTTTATCCTCACCCAAGCTCACTGCAACACAGAACACTCGTTAGTAGAATTCCCCGCAGGAGTGCATTCCTTACCACTCACCTTCTCCGGTTCTCCCCTCCATTCACAAACTGGCGCTCGACCACGCCCTCGCTTCCACAATGAGAATGACTTTTCTTTTGCAGGTTTTCCTGCACAATGACATGCATCCTTCCAAAAAGTTTTCATCTCTCGAGAAGAAAAGGATGAACCTAATGGCTACCATTTTGCAAACCTGTGTGCATAAAAGTAATCAATCCACGGCTCAAAAGGAATTTTTCACTGTGAAGGCAAACCTGTGATTTTCATCCCCATCCCCAAACGAGCCCAGAATCATTTCTGGGTGTGGACTCAACGATTTGAGCCAAATACTCTTAATGCATTTGAAGAAGTGTTACTGGCTGCAGCAGCGCTCTGTCACATCAGTTCTTTCACTTTAACAGAAATAGCATTGTGGTTTCAAGCCTTAGCTAGAGACTGAGTGCTTTAGCCAGCAGCTCACACTGACTTATTTTGCGTCACTTCAACAGTCCAAATGTCTTTATATTACAATTTCAGGCTAAAACACAAAAGAGATGAAGCTCGTTGATGATACTCTGATAAATATGATATACAAACTGTGCTAGAGACTGTGCTCGATCGCTGTGAGGACTTGTCCACCTTTAAAAATTTTAAAAATAGGAAGAAATGGTTTTAAAGAATACTCTCACATTATGATTAAGCTGTAAAACATGTCTAGATATATGCATGCAAAACAAAGTGCTGCTGCAGTCCGAGTCCGGCAGTTTCAGCACCTTTGATGTGGTAAAAACCGTAATGGCCTCATGCTGGTGTTTGGTTTGAGACCTTTGTCCTCTAGTTTCCATCTCACACCAGAGTGTGTGTCAGGGTTAAAGGAAACAACACTGTGGTTTAAAATGAGAGATATAAACTAAAGAGTTTGATTCTTTCTTTATCAGGACTGTAAGAGATGTGAGACTTTTATAAATCCAGTGGTTCTGACCAAGATGGTGGTGCGGTAGCAGGCAGTGGCCACTTCAGGTCCAGAAATATGGTGCATTTTTACATGTAGTCCATACTACTACCAAAAAGATTGGGACCAGCTGAGCCAGGCTTGGTGTTTGGCTCTTCATAGATGTAGCGGCCCATCCCTCCAGTGTTCACACCTAAACACACACACACACACACACACACATTATGAGTAAATGTGACATGCAGAGATGTGCTAGCACAGTCCTGGTTTTTAATTTTACATTTTATTTAAACATAAACATTACAATATCATTAACATAACAAACATAAAAAGCAAAAAGAAAAAAAAATAATACCACCTGTAATTTAAATAAAAATGAAAATTCTTAGCAAAGTAATAGATTTACAGAAAGTGTAAACTCTTTAATACAGATATATAATTGCACAGATCTGTGGGTATAAAAGATATGATACAATTTTGAATTGATTCCTGGCAAATCCCAAGAATCAGTGAGTCACTGCACCTGAAATGAGGTCCCGGCCATCAATGGCTGAAACTGAAAGGGGGGTTTAACGAGAGGAGTGTGATATGGAGAGCCTTGGCCAGGGCAGAATCAGTGAAATTGCCTGTCACTCTGGACTCAATGAAAGCTGTCCTGTACCCCAGGAAATGGCCCCAGGACCCTGACGGCTATCCCTCTTCCTGGGACGAGCCCAAAGACAGGAGTGCTACCAACCGGGCCATGAACTGTGTCTGGGAGGCTGAACTCAAGTACAGCGCCAGCTAAAAACTGATGTGCACAAGGGGCCAACCAAGGGATAAGGCCTAGAGGAATGAGGCTAGGCCTTGGGAAGCAACCTTAGGGAAGAATACCTCCAAAGAGGTTATTGGATTAAACAGAGGAATGCATTCATTACACCCTTTAATTATAATCAGTATACTGAATGTTAATAGGTAATAGTACATATTAATAGTTTCTGTTAGTTCTCTTATTCCTAGAAACATCCTATTCTAATCTGAGCCTATAGATTATTGGTGTAAGTTAGTAGAATATGTGAAATATTAAAAAAACTGATGGACTTGGATTATGGCTCTTGAGGGTCTCATTAAAATCCTGCTGTGGCCTGGGCAGTGTGTGAGTTTGACATGCCTGGAGCTATATCTAGTATCCCTTAGCTAATATCTAGTATCTTGTTCAGTCGTTTTTACTTTATTGTTTATTAAACTGTTTTCCCTTATCCAAGGTAATAAAGTATGAATTGTGTTCATTCCTGCATGTAAATGAATATGATTGGTGTGGGGGAGGGGCCCCTGAGTTAGTTGTTGCTTAGGGTCGCCAAATGTTCAGAAACGGCCCTGGATATTCATATTCAGACACATAAACCCTCAAATGTTTCAACAAAAAATACACTTTTAGAAATGATGGTAACAAAGCGTACAACTATTGTAATAAAATAATATCATTTGACTACTAACACAACATTTAAAAGGTAATTTTACATTTTAATTCTGGGGTATTTTTAAATTAAAAACACTGTGTTTTGTCCAACACTTTTTAATTTCGTGTTCTTTAAATAATTACTGCGAAAATTAAGTGTTAATAACAATATTCAGGAATATATTCAGGAACAAACAAACAAACAAATAAATAAGAGTAAAAGCAGAGCTGTGCTGTATTGGTCCTCATTAGAAGTGCAGTGTTGAAATGTTACTGCAGCTGTGCTGGGTTTTTTGAGAATTTTAGAACTGTAAAATTTTTTGGTCATCATGGCGATCACTGTGACATGATGGAGACTCTACAGGTTTTTTCATTAGGACTGCTGAAGATTTGCTCATTTCTTCTTTGCAAAGATGATACTGATGATACTGTAGTGATTGATGATACTGTAGTGATTTTTACTTAAGGCACCAATGACATAGTGAGTTTAGGTCACATGCCACTTAAGGTGGGTGTATGAGTGTGTCAGATGACCCTTCCCTCCTTTTACCTTGGGGCTAAGGAATTTCATCTTAACAATATGAGAACAATCCAAAAGGACTGTTCAATAAATTAGAACTAATGTAAATTGGAGATAGTTTGCCAGCTGACTTATCTGAAGGATTTGTAACTAGTAGAGGAAGGTGGAAGATGCAGTTGATGAAAGATATTAATAAATGAATATGCACTGCTAATGGATAATAAACTAGTGACTAAACAAAAGATGCCAAATTGACACATGGAAAACAATATATGAGGTGAACACAGAATGGATAAATGCAGTGCAGTTGAGTTGAATATAGCAATGGAAGAGAATTCTATGGTAGGAAACCTTATGGGGAAAATACTTACAGGCTCTGGCAAATGATGATAAATAAATGCTTATTTATGATTAAACAAAACAAAAACATTAAACAGATAAATGTTATCTAAGCAAATTAGACAAACATATACTGCAATTATAAACTAATGCCAAGGTCTCTGGAAAGAGGTTTGGTAAACGTATATTTATGTTCCACATAGTCAGGTGATCAGTCCAGTGGCAGAGACGTCTTCCACTGGTCATGCGGATTGCATGCAGTGGGAAAGGTGCAGAGTCACGTTCCAATAGTTGTCACCAAGCTGTGCTGGAGAATGCTGAACTCCTATCATGCCAAGGAAGTCCTTAGAGTCTAGACCATGCAGTTGGGCCGGATGAAGTCATCACATGGTCCCCTTCGCAGACTGGCTGCATCTAAACTTAATAGGTCTTAATAGGTCAGCTCATATAAATTGTCAACAATTATTTTCCATTAACATACACTGTTCTTTACATGAAAGTCAATGTTTCACAGTTTGTCAATTTTAAGGATTCCAAACATATGTATGAATGAATTTGGATGGGTCTTTGTGGCCGTTCTTTGTTTCAGCCAATGCTGCTGCATCCAGAGGTCCTAAGGAATTTTTATGGCAGTTCTGGCCTAAACCTTAGGAATGAGTTTGGAAGTTAGGGTCAACCTGTGGTCCAAAGAGGAGTCCTTCCTCATGCGGATGTAGGTGATGGGGGTCTCTTCACTGCCCTGTAAGAGGTGTCTGGCAGTTAGAAGCTTATCTGATGATGTCAGGCATTTGTTTATATTCATTCACTAAGATCCAATGACAATGTGGCAAACCTTTCTCTACCCTGGCAGTTAGAGAGGCACACTGTTATGAACTGGGACCTGCAATGCCATCTTAACTGCTGTTCACTACAACTCTCCCCTGCTCAGACTGATCGAGGACCTGAAGTCATTGATCTGGGTGATGTACTGAAAGAGGAACAGCAGGGACAAAACACACACCTCACCTCATCCTTTGACCACTGGCATTTCAGTAAACTATAATTCAATAGTTCCTCTATACTAGATATAGTGGTTATAAAAGTGATATATTAGTAACACTAAACAGGTTACATAGGAACCTACATTTAAAGGAAAGGAAATCATGGATAGTCTAATGGGGTAAACTGTGAAGACTATTCAGTTATGTATTGTGACAGCGGGCCCACAACCCGCACACATAATTCTTCCATCACTCCTCATACAACTGCTGGCAGGGTGCTGAAAGGACCCTGTTGTTTTAATACCCTTTTATTATTCATTAGCATACCATTTCCTGCTCCTCTGTAAGGGCCATGATGGCCAACTGCATCACAGCAGTCTTGTGGTCTTTCAATGCCACTGTGATGTACCAGTCCTCGCGCTGCATCCGACCCATCCATTACAAAGAGTTATCAAAAACTGTTAGACTGCTGAAATATGCATTGGAAATGAATGTACTGGTTTGAAAAACACTGTTATGTGGCTCACCATCCCAGGCCGCTGCAGGTGTTTCAGGATCATGATGGCCTCCATGTACTACAGCACCAGCAGCTGTTCCTGTCTAGTTAGCTTGTTGCCTAAAATACGGTTGGGGCTGGCGAGCTTCCAGATGACCCCAGAAAGTTATTCTGACCCACGTCCAAGATGGCCAGACAGTCGCTCGTAGAGAGTTGATTGCCATTTCAACCATTAAGAGTTCATATCTGTGAAGTAAATATCAGGTTTGTAAATGACACTCATATTAAATAAATACAAATTCCAACCTCTTCCTAGTGACCTCCTTGCTGACTTGCTTCGAGAAGCACGACTGCATATTTCCCAGGAACAGGATGCAATTTACACTGTCGTGGTGAAGGGCTTCATCCTCAAAAGAGAGCTGTGTGCTCCCCCCCGGTAATTCAGGAACCTTAGGGGGAAAAAAAAGCAAAATATGAATATCTATGAATTTTAGCCACATCTGTCCTTTTGATTGTGCCAGAATGTGTTTGATGGCCAAGTGTGGCTGATGACTCTGAAACACGAGAATGCCTTTTGTGATATTGTGCAAAATTTTAACCACTGATGACCTTTTGACACTCTTTAGGTAGTTCTGGACGGTCTGCTTGCTTAGCTTGGTGTCGGTCAGCTTGTCAAGTCAACTGGCATTTAATGACCTTTCAACCATAGACAGTTGGTGCAGTATACAGTGAAATGAAACAATGTTCCTCCAGGACCATGGTGCTACATAAAACAACACAGAACTACACAAGACTACACAGAATTGCATAAAGCGCATGTGTGCAAACAGCAAGCCAAGTACAAATTTCCTAAAACAGGGCAATAGGCACAGTAAAGGACTGTGCAGTGCTGACTAGTACACAGTTCTATGTGGATAAAGTGCCATATGTAACAGGTTGTGAAAAAAGCTATAATAGTAAAATGCTGACACTATGTATTTACTATGATAGAGTATTAGCAGCAAGAGTGCAGGTAGGTCAATACAGTATTTTGTGTATGGTGTTTTAGCAGCAATTTAATTTGCAAAGGGATTGGAATGGTTTTCAGTTGAGTATGAGTGTGTGTGTGTGTGTGTGTTAGTCGAGTCTCTGAGTATTGAAGAGTCTTATGGTTACACGGTCTGGCCATGAGGGCCTGAATGCTTTGGTACCCTTTGCCAGTTTGCAGAAGGGTGAAGAGTTTGTGTGAGGGGTGTTTAGGGTCCACAATGCTGGTGTTTTTGCGGATGCAGCGTTTGGTGTAAATGTTGAAGTACTCTCGTACTTGCTCACGCTAACTTACAAACTCCAAGGAGGGAGCTGTGGGAGCCATTACATTAACTATGTTTTTCAATATTTTTTAACAGGCTAATTTCCTTCCATGTTGAATGTCTTGTTCAACCCCCAGCCAGACCCACTGATACCTGAAGATGTGAATGAGGGTGGAATGTGAAGTAGACAGGTAGAAAGTGAGTGTGTGTGTGTGTGTGTGAGAGAGAGAGAGAGGGAGGGAGGGAGAGAGCGAGAGCAAACTATTGTGAATTTTATTAAAAACACTAAGAGAAAAGATTGAACTCTGGGACAATTGCCATCTGAAACATAATGACCCTGCCTAACACAAACAGCAGTAAGTTACTGTATATGGTGATCATTATGTCCAACGGGAGCCCAAACAGGTTTGAAAAAAAAAAACATCTATTGTTTAGACTAGACTGTTTTTGCTAGACAAACTCTGAGAGACTGTACATCCAAACACAACTCATGTATAACATTAACTATGTTTTTTGGTGGTAAAACGGGGACAACAAATGTTAATGAAACATGAATGAAGCATTAGTTTGAAAAGATCATTTTTCAAGCTTTAGAATAAAAGTTAAACCAAATTGGGGTCAAATTCAGATGACCTCTGCCCTGTGGAACATGGCATAATTCATTGGCTCTACACTACATGTGCTCTTTACAAGGGGTGTGTGTTTTTGGAGTTGAATTCTAGGGAAGTGTAACCGATTGGTAACTCTTTGCAGCTTTTCATCCATTTAACTATACCAGTTCTGGCTCCACTGTAAATGCCACTGTAAATGCTTACTTGTGCTTATTACCTATACCTATACCTATTACCTATCAGCTGGATGAATCAGTGATCACTGCACACATTCACTTTATAATCATTCTATGGGACACTTTGTTATTTGTTGCTTCCTGGTACTCTTCTTAGCCAAATATTTACAGTCAAATATTTTGCACTGCTTCTCCCAAACATTTTTCTTTTCTCTGTATTTTTCTGCCCTGTATATTATACTCAAAAAATATCTCTCTCAGGCAGAGCACTTGGTGTTTCTTTCGTATTTAGTGTACTGTATTTAAGTCTGCACGTTTGTAGGTCTGGATGTTTACACACTTGCCTTTTTGCACATTATATGCTTTTGTGCTGATCTGCCAAGTTAAATTCCTGTGTACTTGTGAATTTGGCAAATAAATTGATTCTGATGCCGAGTTACACTTACAGGTAATTCACACCAGTTGACAGATATGTAGTATGTAGCCTGATCAAGTTCAAACATGCATGTACCAGAACTATGTGTATATCGTCAAATGATGTGAAATTTGGTGTAGAAAGTGAAATGAGAAACATGGAGCTTAAAGTGAGCCGTTAATAAATGATCCTCATATTTCACATTATCAGATACTTAAAGGTGGCCATGTTTCTTGCACTGAGTCTTCTTGCATCTCATTCAACAGGAGATGATGCACCACTCATTTCCTCCACTTACAGTGTCACCTCTTTTTTTTTTGTTAAAGTAAGTCTAAACAGGACATCAGATTTTCAGACCATCGTGTTTTACTCTAAAAAACCTTCACATCATTCAGATTCCTTTTTTAATTATTTATCCTTGCTGCTTGTATTTTCTATGATGAATGCCCCTTAAAGAATTAGCTGTTTAATGTTGTAATATGACTCATCACAATATTATATAGGGCAATATAAGCAAATTCAGAAAAATGTTATCAATAAGAAATTGTGTGAAAAATTGAAGCCAATAGTTCGAACCATTAACCATAGCATGTACAATACAGAGCTGCTCGTTCTCGTACATCTGTTGATTGTAAGATCATTTTCAGAAAATACAAAACACGATGCAGGCAGTCAGTTCTGAGAAATGCAACCAGAGCAGCCTGTTAGATACATTTATCAGAGAAATTTATACACATTGCAGAGAAAATAACACACCTTAACTATTTATTAACAAAATGACCTCACATGCCTTTTAATACAGTTTTTGAATGAATTATATATATAAGCAGCTGACAAAATTTATTCAGATACAATGTCTAAGCAAGACCTCATCCAACTCAAATTTATTTGAAGTAGTTGGATTAAATTTTAGAAACCATAATAACAATAATATTTTTACTTATAAATACACTATTTCTAAAGAAATCCAAAGATAAGACTTTTAAAATGCATGTATTTTTAACATAAAGACAGGCTAATAATATACAATAAATCTAATTTTATTAAAGTTAATGGGAAATAATGAAAAAACACTGATTCTTACAATATTTAATTTTTATTATGAATTCACTTTTTACAAATTGCAATGAAAGTTTCTAATAGCGAAAATATTAAGTAATACATTGTAACTGTTTTTTTTTTTTTTGGTTAAATGCACCATGCATGACCAAATAAAGTTTGACTTACAGCAATAAATCTTTAGCATCTGGTGCTTTTAAATCTAAATTCATTAATTTCTCTTTATTTTATTTTAACTTGTGTATAAACATCTTCATGGTTCTTGTCTCTGGATGTTCTGGAGGATGAAGGTTTCTTTGCAAAACTCACAGCTGCATAGTTCAAGACATCTTCATCATCAGCCTGATGAAGAACAAGAGCTGTTTATAAACTGGAGCAGATTAAAAGATTCACAAATTATTATTTACTGTATTTTGTAAGTCGATGTTAGTTATAATCCTACATGTCCTGTAGACTCGAGGACAGATCTGTGTTTATTTAAAGAAAATCAATACACATTATAAAACACTGGATTACCTGATTTGTGTTATTTGGATGGTTGTTGGAAGCCCCTTTATAAAACAATAATAAATATCAGTAACGTTTAACTGTAAGTGTTTTTATGATACTGATAAATTCATTTTAAAAATAATAAAAGCAAACAAACCTTTTCTTTGTTTAAGCAAAACTCCAACCAGAACCATGATTACAATAATAGATATTATATTGGAGGTTGTTAAAACAAAAACAATCCTATGGTTATTTTCTGAAAAGATAAAGCATCATTTGGATCAGTATCACTATAACTGTCTCTGAGTTTTCAACAGGAATATTTATCAAATGTCTTACCTTTTACTTGAATTACTTTAACTTCAGTTCCATTAGTAAAGAGGATTTGTCCACACGCATCCACAGCACAGTAGAACGTTCCATTATCAGAGGTTGTGAGATTCCTCTTGGGGAGAGAATAGACACAGGTCTGTGTAGGAGAACCAGCCTCAGAGCTCTTCTTACACTCATCACTGCCGTCTCCATGAGTGTAAATGATTCCTGGATGAGATTCTCCTGAGCCGTGTCTGAACCAGTACATACTCTGTTCTTCACAGCTTGAATTAAATGCTTGTACTGAACACTGGAGTGTGAGCGACTCTCCGTTCTCCATCACCGTTACAGTCGGAGGATGCTGTTTCATCTCCTCAGCTTTAACATCAATTAGTAAAAATAAAACTATAAATAACGAGTGGTGTGAAATTAAATATAATT
>CM040472.1:19641843-19652003 GCA_022758105.1 Pangasianodon gigas | reverse complement strand
TTATTGTAAATGAATCTTTTATTGAACAGGGTTTTAATGTACTGTGTTTAACAAACATGAGACCAAAAGTTTATGTAGCATTTAATGAAGCTAGGCCTCCCAGAAGTTACAGTATATACAACGGCCTCATCTGACTGGCAGAGGAGGAGGCACTGCAGTTATTTATAACAATACTCTAGGCATTACACAAAAACCTGGATACGAATTCATTTGAAGTTCTTTATACTAACATAAGATACGTAGCCACAAAAAATATGTCTTGTCCGTCCTTTCCATAAAAATAATCAACACCTCCTTTAGCACTGGCCATGGTAACTAAATTCTTTGAAACTAAGTTATCAATCTGCTGATTAAAAACACAAGTTATAAGCCAGTATTAAACCTCAAATTTATCTTCAAAATCCTAGAAAAGGTTGTAGCTCAGTGGTTACCTGCAGAGAAATAACATTTCATGAACTCTGTCAGTCAGTATTTACTCATCATAGTACTGAGACATTGTTGGTTAAAGTGGTAATTGACTTACTACTGGCCTCCAATTAGGTTGTCTCCTTGCTTTTGTTGCTTGATCTTAATGCAGCTTTTGAGACCGTAGTATTCTTTTAAATAGACTAGAAATTGTTGGAGTTAAGGGAACGATGCCCTCCTGGCTCAGGTCTGATTTGTCTGATTATTTGTTTGTAGATGTAAATGGTGACTTCTCTAAGCATACAAAAGTAAGGTTTAGCGTGCCACAAGGCTCTATTTTAGGCCACTGCTACTTTCTTTATATATACTAGCTCTGGCTACAATTATTCATAACAGTGGAAGTTAATACCAAGTTTACGCAGATGACATAATTATGTTTCAGCAAAGCCAGATAAGAGACACCAGCTTAATGAAGTTGAAGAATGTGTAAAGGATATTAGACACTAGATGCTGAGTAACTTCCTCCTACTTCAATCAGGCAAGACAGAAGTACGTGTACTAGGACAGCAGCCAGCTAGAAGTCAGCTTTCTGATTATGTAGTAACTCTGGGTTTCCATTCATTTACATCATATGCAGCAGGAAAAGACCTTGGACTGATTATTGACTCCAGTCTCTCATTTGAAGCTCATGTAGATTAATATTACTAGGATAGCCTTTTACATAAAAAAAAAATATTGCTAAGATAAGAAATATATCATACATTACATATTTCCTATTAATGTTTCAGACTTAGATACAGTCTCAATCTTTAAGTCTAGGCTGAAAACGTATTTGTTTAGTCAAGCCTTTTGTTAATAGGGTTCAGACAGCTCACACATTTGATTCAGGTTTTTTGATGGTGGAGTGGCTGGCTGCTTTATGTCCCAGGATGCGTTCATGTCTGTGTTACCTTCTGGCTCTCCCTTTTATTTATGCTGTCATAGCTAGTTTGCTGGAGTCTCTGCTTGCACTCTGCACACAATGTACATCCACTTTAACCATTACAGGACAAGAGCATAACTAATACCTCTCTCTCTAGAGCTACACATCATACCTGCTGCCTGATGAGATAGCATCTCCTTCCATCCTGACTCTCTAGTTCTGCTTGAAACTCCTTCACCTGAGAATCACTCACTGCTAGATTTAAAGCTAAAAACTAATTAAATAAAAAAAACTCTGATGCTCGTACTGAAGGTCCTTTCAACACACTCTGTACTGTTTGACTTTATAGTATACAACTGAGGATAAGTAATGACTCATAATCTGGTGTCACCCAGACCAACTCCATTCACTGTCACAGGAATCCTGACCACTGAACCCTACTTCCATGGAACCCTGGTGCGGTCCACATCATGTGTAGAAGCTGTCCACTCTCAGTACTGCACACAGAGTAACGTGATTAGCAACTAAACATGTTGCTTTCAGTTTCAAGCTTTGTGGTGGTGGGGAAATGGTTGTTATGGTTAGCAGAGGAGACTGAGCACTGATGCATGAAAAAGCACTTTCATAGGACTGGAGCACTGTAAATCACTCAGCATTATGGTGTTAGTGCTTGCATTGAAAACATCACTAAGCATGTTTTATGCTGGCTTGCATGGCTAAAAATCTTAAGAGAATGGCCCCTCATTTGTAGGCATTCCTCCATGATGACACGCTGCTCAAGCGTTGGTACCAAAGAAAAATAAAAACAAAGAAAAGAATGAGCCCAGTGCCTCCCATTTTGCAAAACTGCCTGCTCAAAAGTGACAAATCGCACAATTAGTCCATGGTTCAGAATGAACTCATCTTTGTGAAAACAAAGTTGCGATTATGAGCCTGCCCCTAAACAAGCCCAGAATCAGTCCTGGGAGTGGACTCAAGTATTCAGGCCAAGTATGAAAATACTCTTAATGCATTTGAAGTAGTGTCACTGGCTGCAGCAGCATGCTCTCATATCACACAGTGGGCTTCACATGAACAGAAATAGCATTGTGATTTCAAGCCTCCAATAGAGAATGAGTGTTTTAACCAGCAGCTCTGACTAATTTTGCACCACTTCAACAGTCCAAATATCTTTGTTATAATCTCAGGCTAAAACAAAAATATATGAAGCTCTGTGTGGGGAACTTTTATAACCTAGAAAGAATTGGTATTAAAGAATAATCTTACACCTTTTATAGATACTAGTCATTTAATTATTAATGTGTAACATGTCCAAACCTATTTGTGCAAAACCTTTACACAAAATGCTCCTGCAGCCTGAGTTTCAACACCTTTGATGTGGTTAAAAAGCTTAACGGTCTCATGCTGATGTTTGGTTTGAGACATTTGTCCTCTAGTTTCCATCTCGCACCAGAGGATGTGCGTCACGGAAAGTACAGTGGTTTAAAGTGAGAAATAAACACGTTAAGCCTCACTCTTAGGATATATATAAAAGGTGTGTGTGTGTGTGTGTGTGTGTGTGTGCATGCGTGTTTATACTGTATACAGAAAATTTGGCGACACTATTTACAAAGGCAACCAAACAAGTCAAGTGGGTTATCATTCCTCTATAAAGATTTTAAACACTGGAATGAAATGTCATTCCTCATGGTGCAACACAACAGTTTGCAAGACTACATAAAGTGCAAATACACAACAGTGTGAGACAAGCGCAGGAAAATAAATACACAGAACAGGGGCTATAAACTATTGGTAGGCTAGCAGCAATACATTTAGTGTTCCATAAAGTGTCTGATGCAGCTTTGTAAGGTGCAGGTGTGCAGTGGTACTGAGTCATACTGGATTAGGTGTTTAACTAGCCCAGTTGAGCGTTGGGAGCCAGCAGGGTGTTGAGTAATCTGACTGCCTCAGGGATTAAACTGTTGCAGAGTCTGATGGTGGAGACACAGATGCTCCTGTACCTTCTGCCAGATGGCAGGAGAGTGAAGAGTCCATGGGGTGGGTGAGAGGAGTCATCTGTAATAGTGGTGGCTTTTCTTATGCAGCAGTTTTTGTATGGTGGGTGGAGAAACCCCAATGATCTTTTCAGCTGTTCTCACAATCTGCTGTAGGGTCTTGCAGTTGGAGACTGTGCAGTTCCCGTACATGGTGACACAGCTAATATCAGGGGACAGCAAAAGGGTCAAAAATCAAAAATTAAACAGGCAATGGTCAGACACAATCAGAATCACAATAAAAGAGAAAAATCACAAGTGAGATGAACATGTTCCCTCAAATAGGCTCCCTTAGTACCATTGTGGTGACGTTAATGCAAATGCCAAGGGTGGGAAATGAAGTAGCCGAAACCGGGAAGCAACATGGCAGCACCTGGACAGAGGACTGAACAAACATGCACACACACAGGAAATGGCCAGAGCATTACACACACAAGAGTTTGATTCTTTTTTTCAGGGCAATAAGATATGTTAAATTTTTATAAATGCTTGGAACATTTCTGTTTAGGCTCATGTTCAATTTCTGAAGTATTTTTACTTTTAATGCCATAAAAATGAAGCTCAAAGACAAATTTCACTATTGAGAAACTAGTAACATAGAGTTCTGTCCTTGGTCACTATGGACAACACAGCCATCCTGTGTAGAGGGGGCTTACTCTCTGGGATGGCTGATCCCCCAATTTGGTTCCCATCAACTTTGTTTTGGTGTCAACAAGAGAAAGGGATGTTAGGCCGAACACCCTGCCTGGCCCCAGCACCAGCATCACTGTCAGTTTTTTCCTTTCTGGCTTTCCCCTTCACCTCCCTCTACTTTTGAAGCTCTACTTGACAAGAATGTTGAAAACATCATCCACTCTTTCTGCCTCCCTGGCCTGGAGGAGAGTGGTGGGTGCTGACAGGAGGACTTGCTGCCAAAGTCCCTCAGGGTGAAACTCATGTAGAAAAGTGTGAAGTGCTAGATTTTCCAGCACAGTGTCTGGGAAATGGAGAGCAGTAATGGATGTCTGCAGTAAAGATGCCAATACATTCTCTTCTCTGCTCACATGCTGATGAGTTCTCTCTCATGGCTTCACTTGAATCCTGTCCACCAAACTTCTGTTGAAGTGCTGACAAGAGCTGTTAAAAATTTCTGTTTTGCTCTGCTTCCAAGTCTAAAAGAATGTGTAGAGCACACCTTTCCAGGCCTGAGCCACCTGGACTGCCAGGTCTTCTTCCCATCCGCTCAGCCAAGCTTCCTTCTTAGTAATTGTGAGAGATTTGGCTCCCAGATGGGTGTGTCATCATGGTATGCCACTTTTGTGGCAATTTGTTGGTGGTTGCTCCACGGTGAGTGGCATGCTTGATTGAGGCTGGCTTGGTTCTCACAACAGGCTGTAGCCATGCCTGTGGTGTCCAGAGCAGCCATCATTTTCATCATCTGCATTATCACACAGTGAAAGCCTTGTTGTGTCCCTATGGTGCTCCTAGCTGAAACATTTAATTACACAATAAATCCAGGCCTTATACGTTTACAAAAAAAAACCCAAGAATTATTATTATTAACTGCTCAGATAAATAAATTTAGTGTTTGGTGTGCTCAGGCAGTGCCATGACTTAGGCTCATCCCACACCCTGGCCTTCCCAGTCCAGGTTTTATGAACCATCCTGATCATGTGTATGTAGTGACACCCACAAAGGCATGCTACACACATTTTGTGGAGATATTTAGGGGAAATCTCCCCTGTGTCACTGCTGGAAAGCTTCTACTCACTAATACCTCTATTGCTGCCTCATCTGCCAGCCCGAATCAAGACCACTACTTCCTGGCCCATGACAACAGGGGAAAGAAGGTGGTTGTTTGTGAATTCTTCTAACACAACCAGACAGAGGGCAGGTTTGTCAAAGTAGGCAAATGATGGCTGCTGGGCCACGTCCCAGTTATCAAAGCGACGCTACGAATGGAATGGCCTCTCCCTACTGAATATATTTTCATCAAATTTTCCCTCCTATGTTCCCTCCTGAATTTACCTATTGAGCACTTGGTCCTCCCACTCGGTTCCCTTTAATACATTAATGTTGCTCTTAAAACATTAACACAAACTGATATCCTTAACTGAATTGTTAAACAAAATACACTATATGGGCAAAAGTATGTGGACACCCGACCATCACACCCATACGTGCTTGTTGTACATCCCATTCCCAATGTTGTACATCCTTGTTGTACAACAATTCCCATTGTTGTACATTCCCAATCCCATTTATTCCCTCTTTGCCATTAAAACAGCCTCCACTCTCCTAGGAAGGCATTCCACTAGATTTTGGAGTGTGGGGATTTTGGCTGTGGGGATTTGCCCATTCTGCCACAAGATTTTTAGTGAGTCAGGCACTGATGTCAGGCAATGAGGCCTAGAATGCATTTAGTGTTCCAGCTTATCCCAATTCTTCCATGCCAAATTTGGCAAACTATTTGTTCATGGAGCTTGCTTTTGTGCACAGGGGCACTAACAGGTTTGGGCATCTTGGTTCCAGTGAAGGGAAATTGTAATGTTACAGCATACAAAGACATCCTATGCAATTGTGTGCTTCCAAATTTGTGGTAACAGCTTGGGGAAGAAACACATATGGGTGTGAGCATCAAGTCTCCACTAACTTTTGGCCATATGGTGTAGTTGCCCTTATTATTTTTCCTCATTTTTTTTCTATTTATCAAATGCATAAGTGGAATACTGAAATGGGCATACTGAAATGGATCCAGTGTGGTGGGAAGACTGCTCTTTATGTGTTTCATGAGTAGCTGCTCGAAGCACTTCATGAAAGGTGTGAGTGCAACAGGCTGGTAATCATTCAGGCAGGACACATGTAATTTCTTCAGCACAGGGATGATGGTGGTCATGTTGAAGCACATAAGGATGACTGCTTGGTGCAGGGAAATATTGAAGATGTCTGTGAGAACATCTGCAAGCTGATCAGCATGTTCCCTTAGCATCCGGCCAAGTATGTTGTCAGGACCTGCAACCTTCCGTGGGTTAACTCTGAACAGAGTTTTCCTGACATCTACTGCAGACAAATTACTCAGTCAGTGGGAGTCGGTGTGGTCTTCCATGCTGGCATGTTTTTCGGTGCTTCGAACCGTGCATAGAAGTGTGTCTGGGAGCGAGGCATCACCATCGCAGACAATTGATGTAGCTTTGTAGTCTGTGATAACCTGAATGCCTTGCCACATACACCTTGTGTCCTTGGTGTTCATGAAGTGACTGTGGATTCTTTCTATGTAGTTGCACTTTGCCTCTCTGATAGCCTGGCACAGATTGGCTGTGTGGAGGGCTGCCTTGTTATCAGACCTGAAGGCAGTATCTCAGGTTTTCAGCAGTGAGCGCACTTCATCAATGGTTTCTGGTTTGCACGTGTGGTGATGGTCTTGAAGGAAGTGACATCATCTATGCACTTGCTGATGGTGCCAGTCACTTATGCTGTGTATTACTCCAAGTCCGTGGTGTTGTGGTATGTAGCAGCCTCTCTGAACAAATTCCAGTCTGTGTGTTCAAAGCAGTCCTGAAGTGCTGAGGTGGCTCCCTCAGACCAGGTTCTCACCTGTTTCAGAACCGGTTTGGAATGTTTCAGGGGTGGTCTATATGCTGGGATTAGCATAACAGAGATGTGGTCTGAGCAGCTGAGGTGGGGGCAGGGTGCAGCCTTGTAAGCACTGTGAATGTTGGTGTAAACAAGGTCTAAATTGTTTGTAGCACAGACTGCAAAATCGACATGCTGTCATTGAGCCATGTTTCTGTAAAAATGAAAATAGAACAGTCCCTGACTTCACACTGGGTCATTAGCTGTAGTCTGAGTAAGTCCAGTTTATTGTCCAGAAAGCAAACATTGGAGAGGAGAATGGATGGTAGAGCCAGACAGCTAGGGCTAGCCTTTAGCCTAGCATGCAAAATCGCTTACCTCGCTTCTGCTGCCTGGCACACTGTTTCTGGCACCCTCTCTCCCAGCCAGCTGCATCAGGCAATACTGATGAGTCCCAGGGCCTGGTTTGCGTAGCAGCCAGAGGTTGCGTAGCTCTTCCCACAGTCCAATGTTTATTCCTCCTGAGCTTTGTCCCCCAATGTCCAGCAAAAGTTGGTAATGATAGACACGTTCACCACTGCTTCCGATGTACATCTCTTTAAAGCCGAAGTAGCTGCTGCGTGCTACCATGCCACCATCTTGATCACTTATCCAACAACTGGAGTAGAGCAACAATACAGAATCTTGCATGTGGGGAGGCAAAGACATCCAGGATTGAGGTGATTGTGTTACTTCACCTTATATTGGCTTCGTTATGGGCATTTTACACCTTATGGATTCCAATCTTGTAGAGTTTTTTGGACATTTTCACACTTGTGTTTTGTTTCTGGGTCTGGAAGCATTCACCCTGAGTTCAGTACATTGGGTGAAATGTGAAAGCTGTTTTGAGCCCAGAATTGTTTCATTGAACTGACCCCCAGTCCTCTTAAATTGGTGGTCTGGGGTACACGTCCACTGGACCTTGTAGTCTGCATCATTTCTTGAAGCTACCCATTCTCAGCATTGCACACCTAACTTGATTGGTTCAAATTAACACTTTACTTCCAGTTTCATGATGGTTTGGAAATTGTTATGGCGAGCAGAGGAGACAGAACACCTTACTGATATATGAAATTGCACTTTCATAGGACTAGAGCACTGAAATCAGCTCACCATTGTGGCTCTAGTGCTTGCATTGAGAACATAAAAAAAATGCATGTCTCATGCTGGCTTGCATGGATAAAAATCCTATAGGAGAATGACTCCATGTTTGCAGGTATAACTCCATGATGACATACTGCTTGAGTGCTGGTACCAAAGGAAAATAATAAAAAAAATAAAAAATAAAAGGCTGAACCTAGTGCCTCCTGTTATGTAAACCTACTTGCTCAAAAATGATGTATGGAGGTGCGGCATCAATTCATGGTTCGGAACAAATTCATTTGTATGAAAGCAAACTTCCAATTATGAGCCCTGCCCAAAAAATTGGTCCAGAATCAGTCCTGAGAGTAGACTGAATTATTTAAGCCAAGTGTGAAAACACTCTTAGTGCATTTGAAGATGTGTTACTGGCCGCAGAAGCACTCTCTCACATCAAGCAGCGGTTTCACATGAACATAAATAGCATTGTGGTTTCAAGCCTCAGATAGAGACTGGGTGTTTTAGCCAGCAGCTCACTCTGACTTATTTTCCATCACTTGAACAGTCCACATGTCTTTGTTAGACTCTCAGACTAAGACACAAATGTATGAAGCTCATCGATGATAATGTCTCTAAAAATATCATGCATTTTTATTATTTATTTATTATTTTTATTTATATTTATTCAAATTGCGCTGAAGACTGTGTTCTATCTGTTTGAGGCCTGCTATCCACCCTAAAGGACATAACAGAGAAAGAATTGGTATTAATTGAATACTCTGACATGATTTGGTAGCTTTGAACCATTTAATGAACCTGTAACAAACTTATTTGTGCAAAAATGTTTAAGCAAAGTGCTGCTCTAGTCTGTGAGTCCTGCAGTTTCAGCACCTTTGTTGTAGTAAAAACCTTAATGTCTAATGGAATTAGTTAGAGTTCAGGAGCAGGTTATCTGTAAAACTGGTGACTCTGCCACTGATCAGTCATCTTCCCTATCCGATAGGTTGTCTGCCAGTCACTTTCAATGGGCCGCCTGTGAACGTTCGGTTAGCTGACCCCTTACCCCTTTTTTGAAGCACTCAGAGCAGTTTTTTTGGACACCTTATGCACACTTTATGCACCTTACCATATGCATTTGGAATCTTTTGAATATTTTCATTTTTCACATTTTGGTGACCCATTGGTGGCAGAGAGGATTCTTCGTAGCTGTGTGACCTGCCCCCGACCAAGTCCACCGACCACTTCGCCTCTTTGTCCTCACCTATAGGCTTGCTGCTGTGTCATACAGTGCCTTGCAAAAGTATTCTTACCCACTGAACTTTTCCACATTTTGTCACATTACAACCACAAACAGAAATGTATTTTATTGGGATTTTATGTGATTGACCAACACAAAGTGGCACATAATTGTGAAGTGGAAGGAAAATGATAAATGGTGTCCAAAATTTTTTTACAAATAAATATCTGAAAAGTGTGGCGTGCATTTGTATTCAGCCCCCTTTACTCTGATACCCCTAACTAAAATCCAGTGGAACCAATTGCCTTCAGATGTCACCTAATCAGTAAATAGAGTCCACCTGTGTGTAATTTAATCTCAGTATAAATACACCTCTTCTGTGAAGCCCTCAGAGGTTTGTTAGAGAACATTAGTGAACAAACAGCATCATGAAGACCAAGGAACACACCAGACAGGTCAGGGATAAAGTTGTGGAGAAGTTTAAAGCAGAGTTAGGTTATAAAACAATATCCCAAGCCTTGAACATCTCACGGAGCACTGTACAATCCATCATCCGAAAATGGAAAGAGCATGGCACAACTGCAAACCTACCAAGACATGGCCGTCCACCTAAACTGACAGCACGGGCAAGGAAAGCATTAATCAGAGAAGCAGCCAAGAGGCCCATGGTAACTCTGGAGGAGCTGCAGAGATCCACAGCTCAGGTGGGAGAATCTGTCCACAGGACAACTATTAGTCGTGCACTCCACAAATCTGGCCTTTATGGAAGAGTGGCAAGAAGAAAGCCATTGTTGAAAGAAAGCCATAAGAAGTCCCGTTTGCAGTTTGCGACAAGCCATGTGGGGGACACAGCAAACATGTGGAAGAAGGTGCTCTGGTCAGATGAGACCAA
>CM040472.1:19628114-19641743 GCA_022758105.1 Pangasianodon gigas | reverse complement strand
TTATTGTAAATGAATCTTTTATTGAACAGGGTTTTAATGTACTGTGTTTAACAAACATGAGACCAAAAGTTTATGTAGCATTTAATGAAGCTAGGCCTCCCAGAAGTTACAGTATATACAACGGCCTCATCTGACTGGCAGAGGAGGAGGCACTGCAGTTATTTATAACAATACTCTAGGCATTACACAAAAACCTGGACACGAATTCATTTGAAGTTCTTTATACTAACATAAGATACGTAGCCACAAAAAATATGTCTTGTCCGTCCTTTCCATAAAAATAATCAACACCTCCTTTAGCACTGGCCATGGTAACTAAATTCTTTGAAACTAAGTTATCAATCTGCTGATTAAAAACACAAGTTATAAGCCAGTATTAAACCTCAAATTTATCTTTTTATTAATCCTAGAAAAGGTTGTAGCTCAGTGGTTACCTGCAGAGAAATAACATTTCATGAACTCTGTCAGTCAGTATTTACTCATCACAGTACTGAGACATTGTTGGTTAAAGTGGTAACTGACTTACTACTGGCCTCCAATTAGGTTGTCTCCTTGCTTTTGTTGCTTGATCTTAATGCAGCTTTTGAGACCGTAGTATTCTTTTAAATAGACTAGAAATTGTTGGAGTTAAGGTAACGATGCCCTCCTGGCTGAGGTCTGATTTGTCTGATTATTTGTTTGTAGATGTAAATGGTGACTTCTCTAAGCATACAAAAGTAAGGTTTAGCGTGCCACAAGGCTCTATTTTAGGCCACTGCTACTTTCTTTGTATGTACTAGCTCTGGCTACAATTATTCATAACAGTGGAAGTTAATACCATGTTTACGCAGATGACATAATTATGTTTCAGCAAAGCCAGATAAGAGACACCAGCTTAATGAAGTTGAAGAATGTGTAAAGGATATTAGACACTAGATGCTGAGTAACTTCCTCCTACTTCATTCAGGCAAGACAGAAGTACGTGTACTAGGACAGCAGCCAGCTAGAAGTCAGCTTTCTGATTATGTAGTAACTCTGGGTTTCCATTCATTTACATCATATGCAGCAGTAAAAGACCTTGGACTGATTATTGACTCCAGTCTCTCATTTGAAGCTCACATAGATTAATATTACTAGGATAGCCTTTTACATTAAAAAAAAATATTGCTAAGATAAGAAATATATCATACATTACATATTTCCTATTAATGTTTCAGACTTAGATACAGTCTCAATCTTTAAGTCTAGGCTGAAACGTATTTGTTTAGTCAAGCCTTTTGTTAATAGGTTTCAGACAGCTCACACATTTGATTCAGGTTTTTTGATGGTGGAGTGGCTGGCTGCTTTATGTCCCAGGATGCGTTCATGTCTGTGTTACCTTCTGGCTCTCCCTTTTATTTATGCTGTCATAGCTAGTTTGCTGGAGTCTCTGCTTGCACTCTGCACACAATGTACATCCACTTTAACCATTACAGGACAAGAGCATAACTAATACCTCTCTCTCTAGAGCTACACATCATACCTGCTGCCTGATGAGATAGCATCTCCTTCCATCCTGACTCTCTAGTTCTGCTTGAAACTCCTTCACCTGAGAATCACTCACTGCTAGATTTAAAGCTAAAAACTAATTAAATAAAAAAAACTCTGATGCTTGTACTGAAGGTCCTTTCAACACACTCTGTACTGTTTGACTTTATAGTATACAACTGAGGATAAGTAATGACTCATAATCTGGTGTCACCCAGACCAACTCCATTCACTGTCACAGGAATCCTGACCACTGAACCCTACTTCCATGGAACCCTGGTGCGGTCCACATCATGTGTAGAAGCTGTCCACTCTCAGTACTGCACACAGAGTAACGTGATTAGCAACTAAACATGTTGCTTTCAGTTTCAAGCTTTGTGGTGGTGGGGAAATGGTTGTTATGGTTAGCAGAGGAGACTGAGCACTGATGCATGAAAAAGCACTTTCATAGGACTGGAGCACTGTAAATCACTCAGCATTATGGTGTTAGTGCTTGCATTGAAAACATCACTAAGCATGTTTCATGGCTAAAAATCTTAAGAGAATGGCCCCTCGTTTGTAGGCATTCCTCCATGATGACACGCCGCTCAAGCGTTGGTACCAAAGAAAAATAAAAACAAAGAAAAGAATGAGCCCAGTGCCTCTCATTTTGCAAAACTGCCTGCTCAAAAGTGACAAATCGCACAATTAGTCCATGGTTCAGAATGAACTCATCTTTGTGAAAACAAAGTTGCGATTATGAGCCTGCCCCTAAACAAGCCCAGAATCAGTCCTGGGAGTGGATTCAAGTATTCAGGCCAAGTATGAAAATACTCTTAATGCATTTGAAGTAGTGTCACTGGCTGCAGCAGCATGCTCTCATATCACACAGTGGACTTCACATGAACAGAAATAGCATTGTGATTTCAAGCCTCCAATAGAGAATGAGTGTTTTAACCAGCAGCTCTGACTAATTTTGCACCACTTCAACAGTCCAAATATCTTTGTTATAATCTCAGGCTAAGACACAAATGTATGAAGCTCTGTGTGGGGAACTTTTATAACCTAGAAAGAATTGGTATTAAAGAATAATCTTACACCTTTTATAGATACTATTCATTTAATTATTAATGTGTAACATGTCCAAACCTATTTGTGCAAAACCTTTACACAAAATGCCCCTGCAGCCTGAGTTTCAACACCTTTGATGTGGTTAAAAAGCTTAACGGTCTCATGCTGATGTTTGGTTTGAGACATTTGTCCTCTAGTTTCCATCTTGCACCAGAGGATGTGCGTCACGGAAAGTACTGTGGTTTAAAGTGAGAAATAAACACGTTAAGCCTCACTCTTAGGATATATATAAAAGGTGTGTGTGTGTGTGTGTGTGTGTGCATGCGTGTTTATACTGTATACAGAAAATTTGAGAAAATTTGGCGACACTATTTACAAAGGCAACCAAACAAGTCAAGTAGGTTATCATTCCTCTATAAAGATTTTAAACATTGGAATGAAATGTCATTCCTCATGGTGCAACACAACAGTTTGCAAGACTACATAAAGTGCAAATACACAACAGTGTGAGACAAGCGCAGGAAAATAAATACACAGAACAGGGGCTATAAACTATTGGTAGGCTAGCAGCAATACATTTAGTGTTCCATAAAGTGTCTGATGCAGCTTTGTAAGGTGCAGGTGTGCAGTGGTACTGAGTCATACTGGATTAGGTGTTTAACTAGCCCAGGTGAGCATTGGGAGGCAGCAGGGTGTTGAGTAATCTGACTGCCTCAGGGATTAAACTGTTGCAGAGTCTGATGGTGGAGACACAGATGCTCCTGTACCTTCTGCCAGATGGCAGGAGAGTGAAGAGTCCATGGGGTGGGTGAGAGGAGTCATCTGTAATAGTGGTGGCTTTTCTTATTCAGCAGTTTTTGTATGGTGGGTAGAGAAACCCCAATGATCTTTTCAGCTGTTCTCACAATCTGCTGTAGGGTCTTGCAGTTGGAGACTGTGCAGTTCCCGTACATGGTGAGACAGCTAATATCAGGGGACAGCAAAAGGGTCAAAAATCAAAAATTAAACAGGCAATGGTCAGACACAATCAGAATCACAATAAAAGAGAAAAATCACAAGTGAGATGAACATGTTCCCTCAAATAGGCTCCCTTAGTACCATTGTGGTGACGTACATGCAAATGCCGAGGGTGGGAAATGAAGTAGCCGAAACCGGGAAGCAACATGGCAGCACCTGGACAGAGGACTGAACAAACATGCACACACACAGGAAATGGCCAGAGCATTACACACACAAGAGTTTGATTCTTTTTTTCAGGGCAATAAGATATGTTAAATTTTTATAAATGCTTGGAACATTTCTGTTTAGGCTCATGTTCAATTTCTGAAGTATTTTTACTTTTAATGCCATAAAAATGAAGCTCAAAGACAAATTTCACTATTGAGAAACTAGTAACTTAGAGTTCTGTCCTTGGTCACTATGGACAACACAGCCATCCTGTGTAGAGGGGGCTTACTCTCTGGGATGGCTGATCCCCCAATTTGGTTCCCATCAACTTTGTTTTGGTGTCAACAAGAGAAAGGGATGTTAGGCCGAACACCCTGCCTGGCCCCAGCACCAGCATCACTGTCAGTTTTTTCCTTTCTGGCTTTCCCCTTCACCTCCCTCTACTTTTGAAGCTCTACGTGACAAGAATGTTGAAAACATCATCCACTCTTTCTGCCTCCCTGGCCTGGAGAAGAGTGGTGGGTGCTGACAGGAGGACTTGCTGCCAAAGTCCCTCAGGGTGAAACTCATGTAGAAAAGTATGAAGTGCTAGATTTTCCAGCACAGTGTCTGGGAAATGGAAAGCAGTAATGGATGTCTGCAGTAAAGATGCCAATACACTCTCTTCTCTGCTCACATGCTGATGAGTTCTCTCTCATGGCTTCACTTGAATCCTGTCCACCAAACCTCTGTTGAAGTGCTGACAAGAGCTGTTAAAAATTTCTGTTTTGCTCTGCTTCCAAGTCTAAAAGAATGTGTAGAGCACACCTTTCCAGGCCTGAGCCACCTGGACTGCCAGCTCTTCTTCCCATCTGCTCAGCCAAGCTTCCTTCTTAGTAATTGTGAGAGATTTGGCTCCCAGGTGGGTGTGTCATCATGGTATGCCACTTTTGTGGTGATTTGTTGGTGGTTGCTCCACGGTGAGTGGCATGCTTGATTGAGGCTGGCTTGGTTCTCACAACAGGCTGTAGCCATGCCTGTGGTGTCCAGAGCAGCCATCATTTTCATCATCTGCATTATCACACAGTGAAAGCCTTGTTGTGTCCCTATGGTGCTCCTAGCTGAAACATTTAATTACACAATAAATCCAGGCCTTATACGTTTACAAAAAAAAAACAAGAATTATTATTATTAACTGCTCAGATAAATTAATTTAGTGTTTGGTGTGCTCAGGCAGTGCCATGACTTAGGCTCATCCCACACCCTGGCCTTCCCAGTCCAGGTTTTATGAACCCTCCTGATCATGTGTATGTAGTGACACCCACAAAGGCATGCTACACACATTTTGTGGAGATATTTAGAGGGAAGCTCCCCTGTGTCACTGCTGGAAAGCTTTTACTCACTAATACCTCTATTGCTGCCTCATCTGCCAGCCCCAATCATGACCACCACTTCCTGGCCCATGACAACAGGGGAAAGAAGGTGGTTGTTTGTGAATTCTTCTAACACAACCAGACAGAGGGCAGGTTTGTCCAAGTAGGCAAATGATGGCTGCTGGACCACGTCCCAGTTATCAAAGCGATGCTGCGAATGGAATGGCCTCTCCCTACTCAATATATTTTCATCAAATTTGCCCTCCTATGTTCCCTCCTGAATTTACCTATTGAGCACTTGGTCCTCCCACTCGGTTCCCTTTAATACATTAATGTTGCTCTTAAAACATTAACACAAACTGATATCATTAACTGAATTGTTAAACAAAATACACTATATGGGCAAAAGTATGTGGACACCCAACCATCACACCCATACGTGCTTGTTGAACATCCCATTCCCAATGTTGTACATCCTTGTTGTACAACAATTCCCATTGTTGTACATTCCCAATCCCATTTATTCCCCCTTTGCCATTAAAACAGCCTCCACTCTCCTAGGAAGGCATTCCACTAGATTTTGGAGTGTGGGGATTTTGGCTGTGGGGATTTGCCCATTCTGCCACAAGATTTTTAGTGAGTCAGGCACTGATGTCAGGCAATGAGGCCTAGAATGCATTTAGTGTTCCAGCTTATCCCAATTCTTCCATGCCAACTTTGGCAAACTATTTGTTCATGGAGCTTGCTTTTGTCCACAGGGGCACTAACAGGTTTGGGCATCTTGGTTCCAGTGAAGGGAAATTGTAATGTTACAGCATACAAAGACATCCTATGCAATTGTGTGCTTCCAAATTTGTGGTAACAGCTTGGGGAAGAAACACATATGGGTGTGAGCATCAAGTCTCCACTAACTTTTGGCCATATGGTATAGCTGCCCTTATTATTTTTCCTCATTTTTTTCTATTTATCAAATGCATAAGTGGAATACTGAAATGGGCATACTGAAATGGATACAGTGTGGTGGGAAGACTGCTCTTTATGTGTTTCATGAGCAGCTGCTCAAAGCACTTCATGATAGGTGTGAGTGCAACAGGCTGGTAATCATTCAGGCAGGACACATGTAATTTCTTCAGCACAGGGATGATGGTGGTCATGTTGAAGCACATAAGGATGACTGCTTGGTGCAGGGAAATATTGAAGATGTCTGTGAGGACATCTGCAAGCTGATCAGCATGTTCCCTTAGCATCCGGCCAAGTATGTTGTCAGGACCTGCAACCTTCCGTGGGTTAACTCTGAACAGAGTTTTCCTGACATCTACTGCAGACAAATTACTCAGTCAGTGGGAGTCGGTGTGGTCTTCCATGCTGGCATGTTGTTCGGTGCTTCAAACCGTGCATAGAAGTGTGTCTGGGAGCGAGGCATCACCATCGCAGACAATTGATGTAGCTTTGTAGTCTGTGATAACCTGAATGCCTTGCCACATACACCTTGTGTCCTTGGTGTTCATGAAGTGACTGTGGATTCTTTCTATGTAGTTGCACTTTGCCTCTCTGATAGCCCGGCACAGATTGGCTGTGTGGAGAGCTGCCTTGTTATCAGACCTGAAGGCAGTGTCTCGGGTTTTCAGCAGTGAGCGCACTTCATCAATGGTTTCTGGTTTGTGGTGATTGTCTTGAAGGAAGTGACATCATCTATGCACTTGCTGATGGTGCCAGTCACTTATGCTGTGTATTACTCCAAGTCCGTGGTGTTATGTAGTTATGTGTGGTATGTAGCAGCCTCTCTGAACAAATTCCAGTCTGTGTGTTCAAAGCAGTCCTGAAGTGCTGAGGTGGCTCCCTCAGAGCAGGTTCTCACCTGTTTCAGAACCGGTTTGGAATGTTTCAGGGGTGGTCTGTATGCTGGGATTAGCATAACAGAGATGTGGTCTGAGCAGCTGAGGTGGGGGCAGGGGGCAGCCTTGTAAGCACTGTGAATGTTGGTGTAAACAAGGTCTAAACTGTTTGTAGCATAGACTGCAAAATCGACATGCTGTCATTGAGCCATGTTTCTGTAAAAATGAAAATAGAACAGTCCCTAACTTCACACTGGGTCGTTAGCTGTAGTCTGAGTAAGTCCAGTTTATTGTCCAGAAAGCAAACATTGGAGAGGAGAATGGATGGTAGAGCCAGACAGCTAGGGCTAGCCTTTAGCCTAGCATGCAAAATCGCTTACCTCGCTTCTGCTGCCTGGCACACTGTTTCTGGCACCCTCTCTCCCAGCCAGCTGCATCAGGCAATACTGATGAGTCCCAGGGCCTGGTTTGCGTAGCAGCCCGAGGTTGCGTAGCTCTTCCCACAGTCCAATGTTTATTCCTCCTGAGCTTTGTCCCCCAATGTCCAGCAAAAGTTGGTAATGATAGACACGTTCACCACTGCTTCCGATGTACATCTCTTTAAAGCCGAAGTAGCTGCTGCGTGCTACCATGCCACCATCTTGATCACTTATCCAACAACTGGAGTAGCGCAACAATACGGAATCTTGCATGTGGGAAGGCAAAGACATCCAGGATTGAGGTGATTGTGTTACTTCACCTTATACTGGCTTCGTTATGGGCATTTTACACCTTATGGATTCCAATCTTGTAGAGTTTTTTGGACATTTTCACACTTGTGTTTTGTTTCTGGGTCTGGAAGCATTCACCCTGAGTTCAGTACATTGGGTGAAATGTGAAAGCTGTTTTGAGCCCAGAATTGTTTCACTGAACTGACCCCCAGTCCTCTTAAATTGGTGGTCTGGGGTACACGTCCACTGGACCTTGTAGTCTGCATCATTTCTTGAAGCTACCCATTCTCAGCATTGCACACCTAACTTGATTGGTTCAAATTAACACTTTACTTCCAGTTTCATGATGGTTTGGAAATTGTTATGGCGAGCAGAGGAGACAGAACACCTTACTGATATATGAAACTGCACTTTCATAGGACTAGAGCACTGAAATCAGCTCACCATTGTGGCTCTAGTGCTTGCATTGAGAACATAAAAAAAATGCATGTCTCATGCTGGCTTGCATGGATAAAAATCCTATAGGAGAATGACTCCATGTTTGCAGGTATAACTCCATGATGACATACTGCTTGAGTGCTGGTACCAAAGGAAAATAATAAAAAATAAAAATAAAAGGCTGAACCTAGTGCATCCTGTTATGTAAACCTACTTGCTCAAAAATGATGTATGGAGGTGCGGCATCAATTCATGGTTTGGAACAAATTCATTTGTATGAAAGCAAACTTCCAATTATGAGCCCTGCCCAAAAAATTGGTCCAGAATCAGTCCTGAGAGTAGACTGAATTATTTAAGCCAAGTGTGAAAACAATCTTAGTGCATTTGAAGATGTGTTACTGGCCGCAGAAGCACTCTCTCACATCAAGCAGCGGTTTCACATGAACATAAATAGCATTGTGGTTTCAAGCCTCAGATAGAGACTGGGTGTTTTAGCCAGCAGCTCACTCTGACTTATTTTCCATCACTTGAACAGTCCACATGTCTTTGTTAGAATCTCAGACTAAGACACAAATGTATGAAGCTCATCGATGATAATGTCTCTAAAAATATCATGCATTTTTATTATTTATTTATTATTTTTATTTATATTTATTCAAATTGCGCTGAAGACTGTGTTCTATCTGTTTGAGGCCTGCTATCCACCCTAAAGGACATAACAGAGAAAGAATTGGTATTAATTGAATACTCTGACATGATTTGGTAGCTTTGAACCATTTAATGAACCTGTAACAAACTTATTTGTGCAAAAATGTTTAAGCAAAGTGCTGCTCTAGTCTGTGAGTCCTGCAGTTTCAGCACCTTTGATGTAGTAAAAACCTTAATGTCTAATGGAATTAGTTAGAGTTCAGGAGCAGGTTATCTGTAAAACTGGTGACTCTGCCACTGATCAGTCATCTTCCCTATCCGATAGGTTGTCTGCCAGTCACTTTCAATGGGCCGCCTGTGAACGTTCGGTTAGCTGACCCCTTACCCCTTTTTTGAAGCACTAAGAGCAGTTTTTTTTGGACACCTTATGCACACTTTATGCACCTTACCATATGCATTTGGAATCTTTTGAATATTTTCATTTTTCACATTTTGGTGACCCATTGGTGGCAGAGAGGATTCTCTGTAGCTGTGTGACCTGCCCCCGACCAAGTCCACCGACCACCTCGCCTCTTTGTCCTCACCTATAGGCTTGCTGATGTGTCATACAGTGCCTTGCAAAAGTATTCTTACCCACTGAACTTTTCCACATTTTGTCACATTACAACCACAAACAGAAATGTATTTTATTGGGATTTTATGTGATTGACCAACACAAAGTGGCACATAATTGTGAAGTGGAAGGAAAATGATAAATGATGTCCAAAATTTTTTTACAAATAAATATCTGAAAAGTGTGGCGTGCATATGTATTCAGCCCCCTTTACTCTGATACCCCTAACTAAAATCCAATGGAACCAATTGCCTTCAGATGCCACCTAATCAGTAAATAGAGTCCACCTGTGTGTAATTTAATCTCAGTATAAATACACCTGTTCTGTGAAGCCCTCAGAGGTTTGTTAGAGAACATTAGTGAACAAACAGCATCATGAAGACCAAGGAACACACCAGACAGGTCAGGGATAAAGTTGTGGAGAAGTTTAAAGCAGAGTTAGGTTATAAAACAATATCCCAAGCCTTGAACATCTCACGGAGCACTGTACAATCCATCATCCGAAAATGGAAAGAGCATGGCACAACTGCAAACCTACCAAGACATGGCCGTCCACCTAAACTGACAGCACGGGCAAGGAGAGCATTAATCAGAGAAGCAGCCAAGAGGCCCATGGTAACTCTGGAGGAGCTGCAGAGATCCACAGCTCAGGTGGGAGAATCTGTCCACAGGACAACTATTAGTCGTGCACTCCACAAATCTGGCCTTTATGGAAGAGTGGCAAGAAGAAAGCCATTGTTGAAAGAAAGCCATAAGAAGTCCCGTTTGCAGTTTGCGACAAGCCATGTGGGGGACACAGCAAACATGTAGAAGAAGGTGCTCTGGTCAGATGAGACCAAAATTGAACTTTCTGGCCTAAATGCAAAACACTATGTGTGGCGGAAACGTAACACTGCACATCACCCTGAACACATCATCTCTCTCTGTATTATAAAATCTCTCTCTGAATTAAATTATTTTGAATAAAATGATGTGGTGGTGTCCACTTGCTATGTTTCTGCTCTGACTATGTGTGTCTGTGTATCTGGGTATGAATGCACTCTACCTGCAAGACCCTCCGCATACCCAGGCCCTCACTTACCACTAAGGTAAGGTGCACACCCATGTACACAGGGCTGCTGATTCTTTTTCACCTCGACCAGATAGCTTTGTCCTGGAGAAAGACATGGCTCTGAAAGACAGGCATGGCTCTGAAAGCTTTTCTTTCTGTATTTGCTTATTGCACAGAGCCCCTGGCTTTCTCTTTCACACCTGCACCCACTCATTGTGCGTCTGCACCAAGTGCCACAGTTTCCAGAAGTGGTCGCTGGATACGTCCCCACGAGTTACTTCGGTTAAATTGAATTAAATTTTGTGGTTAGCATTGTCCACTTCCTTTGTGCCTGTTCTACTTGCATCTGTGTATATGTGTCTCCTACGCACTCTGCCTGCATGTCACTCCCTCCCGAGCCCTGGACCCAGTCTTATGACTAAATGACCATTAGAGGGAGCCTATGGAACCTATGGAAACAATGGCTGTTTGGGGGCAGGGTAATGTTTGCCTCTCAGCCAAAGGGCTAGCAAGCAACTTTGGGCCTTTAGAAGAAAATACATTATATCCTAATGCAACTCACACACGCACACATACACACACACATGCACACATTCCTTTTTCCCCCAGACACAAAACAATTGCTATTTCTGCCTAACAACACACTGAAGCTGCATTGGCAGCATGCTTTGTTGGTTGCCTGTGACAAACAAAGGTCTGTGTGTGAGAGTGGAGAGAGATTGTGTCTTTCAGCAAAAAGACAGAGTATCTACTGAAGTTTTGGAATATATTTTATTATTAGAAAAAGCAATGTAAAAGGTGAATGAAACGCCAGACAATGTAAGAGGTCAGTGAGGACAACATCAATGAGGATCCTGACCTCTTAACCTTTTTTTCTGCTTCGACAGAAAATAGAAAACAGAGAAGAAAAAGCAAAAGTAAATGGTGGATGAAGAAAACAGGGTTCACAGCCAATCCAGGTCCAGACCCTCACTGGCAAAGGACCTCTTGATTACAATGTAATTAACCTTGATTTCCTCATTTACTTTTATGTCTCTCATCACAAATAAAAGTATGATATCCTTCCCTTCAGCAGCAAAAAGACTTGGACATAGATTTTCCTATTTGGCACTGTGGTTGACAAGCCTGCCAAACATTGCCCGGTCTGGGTGACACTCACACTGTTTGCTGCACGCATTGATGTACGCGGCTTGCCAGTGACTGTCTGTGAACATGTATCCACTCTCCCCCTCTGCTGTGGATGCATGGATCCATAATCCCTCCTCCCTCCTGATCAGCTGACCGTGGTAGTCATCGACCACCTCTCTGCTCGCAAAGAGCTTGTGGTGGTGACGACACTTCTTTCCTTGCCTTCTATCTCCGACACCAGGAGCTCCTTCCACTTCTGTGTATGTAGCTGAAGTAAACACAAAAGCACAATCATACGATTATCATACAGGACTAAGAAAGTTAGACGTCATCTCAATGTGGGAGACAACATACTGTCTTTGGGCGGCTAACTCCTCCAGCAGCTTGACAGCTGCCACTGCATTACAGAACTCCTTTATCCTGTAGTGTTTCTCCTTCTCCTTGTGGGAAAAAAGCAAAATATGTATATATATGAATTTTACCCAATTCTGCCCTTTTGATGGTGCCAGACCCAGTTTGTTGGCCAAGTGTGGCCCATGACTCTGAAACACAAGAATGCCTTTTGTGATATTGTATAGAATGTTAACCACTGCTGACCTTTTTGACGCTCTTTACATAGTTCTGGACAGTCTGCTTGCTTAGCTTGGCGTTTGTCAGCTTGTCAAGTCAAGTGGCATTTATTGTCATTTCAACCATATACAGCTGGTACAGTACACAGTGAAACGAAACAATGTTCCTCCAGGACCATGGTGCTACATAAAACAACACAGAAGTAAGATTACACAGACTTACACAGAATTACATAAAGTGAACATGTGCAAACATTAAGCCAAGTACAAATTTCCTAAAACAGGACAATAGGCACAGTAAAGCACTGTGCGGTGCCGACTAGTACACAGTTCTAGAGTAGATACAGTGCCATATGTAACAGGTTGTGCAAAAAGATATAACAATATAATAGTAAATGCTGTAAATGTAAACATAACATACTATGACACTATGTATTTACTATGATAGAGTATTAGCAGCAAGAGTGCAGGTAGGTTAATATGGTATTTTGTGTATGGTGTTTTAGCAGCAATTTAAGAAAGAAATTGCAAAGGGATTAGAATGGCGTTCATTTGTGTGTGTTTGTGTGTGTGTGTGTGTCAGTCCAGTCCCTGAGTACTGAGTAATCTGATGGCTTGGGGGAAGAAACTGTTACAGTTTGGCTGTGAGGGCCCAAATGCTTTGGTACCTTTTGCCAGATGGCAGGAGAGTGAAGAATTTGTGTGAGAGGTGTGTGTGGCCATCCACAATGCTGGTGGCTTTGCGGATGCAGCATGTAGTGGAAATGTTGAAATACTCTGGTACTTGCTCAGAGAGGGTGCCTTGGGCTCCATGAAGTGAAAGAACCTTGCCACACTTTACACCTGTTTTGTTGCAGCACAGGTTAAAATCGGCCAATGATTGCTTGGTGCAATAATTGGGTTACAATGTGTTTTGTGTAAATTATCTCTTGGTTGAAATTTTCATTTAATTGGCAAATCCTTTCAGCAGTGGATGGTGGATGGAATGCTTCTTGTAAAGTTTGGTGTCCCGCAAGGCTCTGTTTTAGGCCCACTGTTCTTTTCTTTATATATGCTACCTCTGGGCAAAATTATTCGTAAACATGGTATTAGCTTCCACTGTTACGCTGATGACACAAAATTGTATGTTTCAGTAAAGCCAGATGACAGACACCAGCTTAATAAAGTTGAGGAATGTGTAAAAGACATTAGAAACTGGATGTTTATTAACTTTCTCTTACTTAATTCTGACAAGACAGAAGTACTTGTACTAGGACCACATGCAGTTAGAAGTAAGCTTTCTGATTACCTAATAACTCTGGATGGCCTTTCTGTTTCATCATGTGCAGCAGTAAAAGACCTTGGTGTGATTATCGACTCTAGGCTTTCTTTTGAAGCTCATGTAGATAATATAACTAGGATCGCTTTCTTTCATCTCAGAAATATTGCTAAAATAAGAAATATATTGTCACTACACGATGCAGAAAAATTAGTTCATGCTTTTGTTACCTCTAGGTTGGATTATTGTAATGCCTTACTGTCTGGATGTTCCAGTAGATGCATAAACAAGCTCCAGTTAGTCC
>CM040472.1:19603243-19614105 GCA_022758105.1 Pangasianodon gigas | reverse complement strand
GCTGCGTCTCGGTGCCACACTTCCGGCATCCCTGCCGCGCTTGCCTCATTTCTTGAAAGCTAGCGCGGCGCATGCCGCTCGGGCTTTTATGCTTCCGGGTCGTTCCGTCACCCCGCCCGTGACGTCTCGCCATTAATTAGACTGATTAGACATGTAATTCAGAGCGCGGTCACGCTGAAGGCGTTCCCATAGCGTTTCGTGACGCAGCGTCTCGTTCCCTCGGGGAACCATGGTTACATACGTAAGCTGGAGACGTTATCTTTTATAAATGGTAAATGAGATTTATTTTAAAGCTTGAAAAAAAGATAAACTATGCTTCTATTACACACTCAAGTGGAGGCAGGCCTGGTCATCACCACCTCCAGCACCATCAGACTGAACACCAGTGCTCCCCAGGGCTGTTCACACTGCTAACTCATTACTGTGGTGCAAAGTACATCTCTAATCACATCAAGTTTGCTAATAAGACTGCAGTTAAGTCAGCATACAGGGAGGAGGTGGAGCAGCTTGCAGAATGGTGTAGAGACAACAATCTATCACTCACTGTTAATAAAAGCAAAGAGATGATGGCTAACTTCAGGTGATTACTCTTCACTGAACATCAATAGAGCAACTTCACAGAGAGTCAAAAGCTCCAAGATCATTGGTATGGGAAATGCAGAGTTTCAGACCATGAGACTATACAACAAATTGTGAGAGCAGCTAAGATCATTGGGGTTTCTCTACCCATCATCAATGCCTCTTACCACTGCATTCGTAAGACCTCCAGCATTGTGACCGACCCCTCATATCCCTCTTGCGTACTCTTCACCCTGCTGCCATCTGGAAAAGGTACTAGAGCATCCATGCCACCACCACCAGACTCCAACAGCGTCTTCAGCTTCTTGAGGCAGTCAGCATTCACAACTGCTGTCAACCAACACTCAGCTGGATGAATCAATGATCACCGCACACGTTGACTTTATAATCATTCTATGGGACACTTTTTTACTACTCTAACTTATTTCGGTTGGTACTCTTCTTAGTCAATTGTTCAGAGCCAAATTTTTTGCACTGCCTCTCCCACACATTTTTCTTTTCTCTGTATTTTTCTGTTCTGTACATTATACTCGAAAAATCTCTCTCAGTCAGAGAACTTTGTGTTTCTTTTGTATTTATTGTACATTGTACCAGTGGATCAAGTGTGATCAAGTGCCAAGTACTATGTGTATATCGTCAAATGATGTGAAATTTGGTGCACAAACTGGAATGAGAAACATGGCACTTAAAGTGAGTTGTGAGTAAATGATCCTCATATTTCACATTATCAGATACTTAAAGATGGCCATGTTCTTCGTGCTTCTTCCTGCATCTCATTCAACAGGAAATGATGCACCACTCATTTCCTCCACTCACATGGTCACCCCATAGGGCCTCGGGCTCTTGTTAAAGCAGGTACAAACAGGACATCAGATCTTCAGACCATCGTGCTTTACACTAAAAAACCTTCACATCATTCAGATTCCTTATTTAATGATTTATCCTTGCTGCTTGTATTTTCTATGAAGAATGTCCCTTAAAGAATTAGCTGTTTAATGTTGTAGTATGACTCATCACAATATTATATAGGGCAATATAAACAAATTCAGAAAAATGTTATCAATAAGAAATTGTGTGAAAAATTGAGGCCAGTAGTTTGAACCTTTACCCATAGCATGTACAATATCGAGCTGCTCGTTCTTGTACATCTGTTGATTGTACCATCATTTTCAGAAAGTGTAAAACATGATGCAGGCTGTCAGAGTTCTGAGAAATGCAACCAGAGCAGCCTGTTTACAGATACATTTATCAGAGAAATATATACACATTGCACATTAAATTAACACCTTAACTATTTACACATAACTCATTAAAAATGACCTCACATGCCTTTTAATACAGTGTTGAATGACTCAAATACATTTCTATCTCAAATACATTTTTGTTGTGGAGGGTCATTTGTCACTACAATTTTTTTTTTTTTTTCAAATTTGATTTCAGTATGTGGAATTAAATGTGTGAATGAATTAGTAGAATGCAATGAACAATTACCAGTTATCTCATCATTTATACCTTTTACTATTTTTTTTTTTTTAGATTTTTTTACTTTTTACCATAGATTTAAGTTAACAAAAATGCATTTGATATATCTGATGCTAGGTTTACATTTGAGGCTTTAACTTCATACAATTAATACAATTTCTAAGCGAGACCTCATCCCACTCAAATTTATTTGAGGTTGTTGGATTCAATTTTGGAAACAATAAAGCAATAATATTTTTAGTTATAAATGCACAATTTCAAGAGAAATCCAAAGATAAGACTTTTAAAATGTATGTATTTAAAGATAAAGACAGGCTAATAATATAAAATAAAGCTAATTATATTAAAGTTGGGAAATAATGAAAAGACACTGATTCTTATAATATTTAATTTTTATTACAAATTCACTTTTTACGATCTGCAATGACAGTTTCTAATAGCAAAAATATTAAGCAATACTTTACAACTGTTTTTTTTTTTTTTTGTTTAAATGCGCCACGCATGACCAAATAATTGACTTACAGCAATAAATCTCTAGCATCTGTTGCTTTAAATTTGAATTAATTTCTCTTTATTTTACTTTAACTTGTGCATAAACATCTTCATGGCTCTTGCCTCTGGATGTTCTGGAGGATGAAGGTTTCTTAGCAAAACTCACAGCTGCATAGTTCAAGACATCATCATCAGCCTGATGAAGAACAAGAGCCATTTATAAACCAGAGTGGATTAAAAGATTCACAAAAAAGTTATTTACTGTATTTTGTAAGATGATGTTAGTTATAATCCTACATGATCTGTATTTATTTAAAGAAAATCAGTACACATTATAAAACACTTGATTACCTGATTTGTGTTATTTGGATGGTCGTTGGAAGCCCCTTTATAAAACAATAATAAATATCAGTAACGTTTAACTGTAAGTGTTTTTATGAGACTGATAAATTCATTTTAAAAATAATAAAAGCAAACAAACCTTTTCTTTGTTTAAGTAAAACTCCAATCAGAACCATGATTACAATAATAGATATTATATTGGAGGTTGTTAAAACAAAAACAATCCAATGGTTATTTTCTGAAAAGATAAAGCATCATTTGGATCAGTATCATTATAACTGTCTCTGAGTTTTCAACAGGAATATTTATCAAATGTCTTACCTTTTACTTGAACTACTTTAACTTCAGTTCAATTAGTAAAGAGGATTTGTCCACACGCAGCCACAGCACAGTAGAACGTTCCATTATCAGAGGTTGTGAGCTTCCTCTTGGGGAGAGTGTAGACACAGCTCTGTGTAGGAGAACCAGCCTCAGAGCTCTTCTTACACTCATCACTGCCGTCTCCATGAGTGTAAATGATTCCTGGATGAGATTCTCCTGAGCTGTGTCTGAACCAGTACACACTCTGTTCTTCACAGCTTGAAGTAACACTGGAGTGTGAGCGACTCTCCGTTCTCCATCACCGTTACAGTCGGAGGATACCGTTTCATCTCCTCAGCTTTAACATCAATTAGTAAAAATAAAACTATAAATAACGAGTGGTGTGAAATTAAATATAATTCTGGCTAAAGTGTTGATCTGGAATTAGTTTGAGTTCAGGAGCAGGTTATCAGAGTAAAACTGTTTACCTTCAACAACCAAAAGGGTTCCAGATCCAAAGTGTAGTGAAGATCCCAGCACTTGTGCACAGAAATATGTTCCTGTATCCTCTTCTTTGATTTCTTTAATGTTGAGATTAAACAGTTTATCTACACTGAAGCGTTTATCAGAAAAGCTTACACCAGTTCTGACTGAGATCGTCTCTTGTCTCACTACCCACTGAGGAACTTTTCCAAAACTCTGTTTGAACCAAATTAAATCATTTTTGTCACTGGACAACTTGTCACATTTTATAGATACAGTTTCACCACACTTTACTTTTTGAACTTGAGGCTCCTTCATATATGTTTTCACTGAAACCAAAAAACATCTATGGTTAATAATCTAACTAATAAAGACAAATATATAGTGAAAGTATTTTATTTTAAAAAAATATACAAATGTAACTCACCTGATGTGAAAAGACAAAGAGTGACAAAGAATGTAATCATTGTTCCTGTTCAGACAAAGTGCTAGTGAGGTAATGAACTTGTGTGTTCAGTAGAAAACGTGTTCAGTCACCCCTGATTGGATGTTTTTGAAGCTGTGGACTGATTTCATTGGTGCAATAGCTGTAATGAGAACTGATGGTGGAGTTTAAACCCAGATTCAGTGACGTGAGATCATACAAGAAATTTTCTACTTCAGTGCTTCACTTTTCCACAAAATGACATAGTTGAGCTGCAAAGCTGAACTAAAAGGAGGTGTTAGCCACTTCAAGAGTCAGTATTTATAATATATGACTATAGAAAGTCTGACCACTCTCATCCTCTCCTGAAGGGATTCTGACTAATCTTGTCTGCTGTAAGACATTTTGACCAATCCTGCCCATTCCTGAAGGAATTCTATCCTCCCTGGAAATCGGATGACCTGCATGGCTAAAATCTTAAACGAGAACAGCTCTGCATTTGCAGCTATTTCCGCAGAACAATGACATGCTGCTTAAGTGATGGTACCAAAAGAAACTAATAAAAAACAATAAAAGGATGAGCCTAGTGCCTACCATTTTGATAAGTTGTGAACACAATAGTGACATATACAACTGCACACTTGATCCACAGTTTAGAAGGAGTTTTTTCTGTCTGACAGCAAACATATGATTATGAGCCCTGCCCCCAACAAGCTCAGAATCATTCCTAATTTTATTTATTAAAACTGTGTTAAAGATGTGCTCTCTGTGTGAGGCCTGTTCTCCATTAATCAAAGAAATCTCACTTTTAGAAGATATGAATCCTTTAATGATTAACCTGTATAAACATACTATTGTTGCACCATGATCCTGGAGAAACAACATTCTGCTCCAATGTATATGAGATATATAGTGGAAGGACAACAAAAAAAAAACACTTGATTATTTCCTTTATCACATCAAGGCCAACCTTGGCTTGTGTTGAGTGTGGGGAATGTGCAGTATCAGTGGACCAGATTACCTCAAGGCTTCCATAACAGCCTGAACATTTAACACCAGGCACTAAAGACAACCTCTTTTGCAAGCAGAGTACATCTTTAACTGTTTTGTTAGCATCACATCACAGTGCAGCAAATACTTTGACCACAGAAATGTGGGCCCTATTGGACCTCTTTTCTACTCTTCGTACACCAACAGCTGCACATCCAATGACTTCCATCAAGCTGATAAAATTTGCAGATGACACACAACCCTAACAACAACAACATCAACAACAATAATGAGTCTGCCTACAGAGGAGAAATGGTCTGTCTGGCTTTGTGGTGTACAGAAAACAACTTGGAGTTACACAATACACAAAGAACAACAGAGAAAGTCTTGCAAGAATCCACCCCCAACTCTTAATGGAAATCAACAACCATGCAAGAAGTAAGGTAGAGTCACTTAATTTCCTAGGCACCAACATATCCAAAGACCTCAAATTGGGGAAAAAACATAGCAAACATAATAATAAAAAAGTGCACCAGAAAAGTGTTTGCTCTATTTTCAGGAGTTCACAACCTCGAATCCCCAGAGATTCCACAGCCATCCATGGCCAGGAGCCAAAGGAGCTCTATTCTCTGTCAGAGGGTCTATTTTAATTTGTCTATTCTCTGTCGGAGGGTCTCTCTCCTGTCAATCACAGCAACACTAGCTAATCGTGGGCATCTATGATTTAATATATGTGGAAAAGGGCAGACAGCACTTTCCTCCAAGTGTGTTTCATTGCCCTGTGAAGCAGCATAACCAGCAGTTTAAAAAGATGTAATGGCTGACTTCATGTATCTCAAAAGAAGCATGAGTTAGCCTTCACACTCCTGGCTGGTAGATGTTGTATGATAGGAGAGAGCTGGCTGGTGGTTGGGAATTGACCAAGCTGGGGAGAAAAATGTGGATTATCAACTATGGAAGTTGTGGAAAATCAACATCTGTCAACCAGTTCTGTCTCACCACAAGACCATCTTAATTTCTTCCATAACTGTGTGGTTCAGATCAGCCTCCTTCTACTAACAGGCCAGACTGCAGAAAATTGTGCACACAGTACAAAGGATGATTGTGCAGAAGTAGCTCTCAATTCAGGAATGCTCTGGCATCAGGGCAAGAAGTGAGCTGAGAAAATCATCACACACCTGGAGAACTATAATTTTCAGACACTTGTCTCAGGTAATTAGTAGTGCTTCATCAGAACCAGTACCATATGACACCTGAACAGTTTTTTTCCCCTAAAGTGGTCAGTCTTGTCAACAAGACATCTATAACCATAAGCACAACTGGCCTTCCCTTCAGCAGATAGTGCTGAATGTGGACTTTGTATTACATTTAATGTGTTTGTGTTTATTGTATTATATGTGGACTTTCTTTGTTTTGTATTTATTGTACACTGTACTGTATTTAATGTCTGCACCTTTGTAGGTCTGGATGTTTACACACTTACCTTTTTGCACATTATATGCTTTTGTGCTGATCTGCCAAGTTAAATTCCTGTGTACTTTGTCAAAAAGTGATTCTGATCCCGAATTACACTTACAGGTATTTCACACCAGTTAACAGATAATTAGTTGGCCTGATCAAGTTCAAACATGCATGTACCAGAACTATGTGTATCATCAAATGATGTGAGATTTGATGCAGAAAATGAAATGAAAAACATGGCATTTAAACTGAGAGCAATTAATAAATGATCATCATATTTCACATTAACAGATACTTAAAGGTAGCCATGTTATTTGCATTGTGTCTTCCTGCATCTCATTCAACAGGAAATGATGCACCACCAGTGTGGCTGCTGCTGTCATTCGACCAAAAACCTGTGGTTCTTGTTAAAGTAGGCCTAAAAAGGACTTCAGATTTTATCAAAAACTCATGTTTTACACTAAAAAACCTTCACATCAGTCAGACTTGAATTTATTTCAGCTAGTTGGAGTAAATTTTAGAAATGTTCAAATTATTCACAGATTATATACTATCTATCTATCCATATATCTATCTATCTATCTATATATATATATATATATATATATATATATATATATATATATACACATACATACATATATAGCACTGTGCAAATGTCTTAGGCACCATATTATATTTTAGTACAAATTTTGTTGTAGATTTTTATTATATGACTTCTACATTATGAAGTCAGTACAAAAACATTTTCGATTTCCAAACATTAGTTTTCCAGCACAAAAATTAAATGTTGCAGAAAAATGTTTGTATGTCACTTAAGAAAGCAGTATTTTACATAAGAGACCACTTTTCAGACAAAAAACATAATGAAGGCTGCTGGGTTTTGCATGCAAAAATAAGAAGCAAGTGAGACAGTCAAAGTCTCCAGAAGAACTTTGGCTGGTTCTGCAAGTCAAGTCAAGTCTTGCAGCTTTTATTGTCATTTCAACCATATACAGCTAGTTAGTACACAGTGAAATGAAACAACTCTCCTCCAGGACCATGGTTCTACATAAAACAGCACAGAACTACAAGAGACTACACATCACTACATAAAGTGCACGTGCAAACAGCACAAGATAGTACAATGACTACCAGAACAGGACAATAGGCGCAGTAAGAGACAGTGCGGCGCTGACTCGTATACAGTTCTAGTATGAAAATGTCAGATATAACAGTAATGCAATAGAGTAAAAAGAAAATAAATTGCTGTGAATGTAAACATAATATACTATGACATAGTATTTGGCAGATAAGCTTATACTATATATGGACATAGCAGTTATTGGGGTAGCAGCCAGGAAGAGAGTATAGTAAGGACAATAAATTATATACATATTTTTATGAATACAGTAGCAGCAATAATACAGGTAGTAAATAAAGAAACATGCAAAAATTGCAACGAGAGTGGGATGGTGTTCAGTTGAGTATGAGTGTGTGTGTGTGTTGTCAGTCCAGTCTCTGAGTAGTGAGGAGTCTGATGGCTTGGGGGAAGAAACTGTTACACAGTCTGGCCGTGAGGGCCTGAATGCTTCAATACCTTTTGCCAGAGGGCAGGAGGCTGAAGAGTTTGTGTGAGGGGGGCGTGGGGTCATCCACAATGCTGGTGGCTTTGCGGATGCAGCGTGTGGTGTAAGTGTCTGTGATGGAGGAAAGAGAGACCCCGATGATATTCTCAGCTGTCCTCACTTGCGATCCGAGATGATGCAATTTCCAAACCAGGCAGTGATGCAGCTGCTCAGGATGCTCTCGATAGTCCCTCTGTAGAATATGATGAGGATGGGGTGTGGGAGATGGGCTTTCCTCAGCCTTCGCAGAAAGTAAAAATGTTGCTGGGCTTTCTTGGTTTTGGAGCTGGTGTTGAGGGACCAGGTGAGCTTCTCCGCCAGATGAACACCAAGGAATTTGGTGCTTTTGACGAACTCCACAGAGGAGCCACTGATGTTCAATGGAGAGTGGTCACTTCATGCTCACCTGAAATCAACAACCATCTCTTTAATTTTGTCCACATTCAGAGACAGCTTGTTGGTTTCGCACCAGGCCATTAGCTGCTGCACCTCCTCTCTGTATGCTGACTCATCATTCTTGCTTATGAGACCCACTACGGTCGTGTCATCGGCGACCTTGATGATCTGGTTCGAGCTGTGCATTTCTACACAGTCATGAGTCAGCACACTGAACAGCAGTGGACTGAACACACAGCCCTGGGGGGCCCCAGTGCTCAGTGTGGTGGTTTTGAAGATGCTGTTCCCGATCTAGACTGACTGAGGTTTTCCAGTCAGGAACTCCAGGATTCAGTTGCAGAGGGAGGTGTTCAGGCCCAGCAGGTTCAGCTTTCCAATCAGGTGCTGAGGAATGGTTGTGCTGAATGCTGAACTGAAGCCTATGAACAACATTTGAACGTATGTGTCTTTTTTGTCCAGATGGGTGAGGGCCAGATGGAGGGTGGTGGTGATGGCTGCATCTGTTGAGAGGTTGGGGAGATACTTAAAATGCAGGGGGTCCAGTGGGGGGGACAGCAGGGTCTTGATGTGCCTCATGACGAGCCTCTTGAAGCACTTCATGATGATGGGTGTGAGTGCAATGGGAAAGTAATCATTGAGGCAGGACACTGAAGACTTATTTGGCATGGGGACAATGGTGGTGGCCTTGGAGCACATTGGAACGATGGTGCTACTCAGGGAGGTGTTGAAGATGTCAGTGAAAACATCCGCCAGCTGGTCCGTACATCCTCTGAGCACTTTGCCAGGAATGTTCTCTGGTCCAGCAGCCTTCCGTGGGTTAACTCTGTGTAGAGTTTTTCCTCACATCAGCTGTGGTTAGACACAGCACCTGGTCATTGGGAGGAGGGGTGGTCTTCCTAGCCATCACGTCAGTCTGTGCCTCAAACCAAGCATAGAAGTTGGGGAGGACAGTTTGGGCCTTGCTGTTCTTAGGGCCACCTAGTTGCCTGCTCTGAGACTGAGTCTCGGGTCCTCACCATGGACCTCTGCAGTCATCCACGGCTTCTGCAAGATGCTCAGTAAAACTTACCAGCTAATTTCTTTATAAAACTGCACAAATTGTACCTGAGACTACTGATTTTATAACCTTAAAACCACAGAAAAAAACATTGATAATATATTGACATAACATTAATAACACTGATTATCTCATTACAATGGTGCCTGTTAAAGGGTGGGATATATTAGGTAGCAAGTGAACAGTCAGTTCTTGAAGTTGATGTGTTTGAAGCAGGAAAAATGGGCAAACATAAGGATCTGATCCACTTCGACAAGGGACAAATTGTGATGGCTAGAAGACTGAATCAGAATATCTCCAAAATGGCAGGTCTTGTGGAGTAGGTACTAACCTGGTATGCAGTGGTTAGTACCTACCAAGTGTGGTCCAAGGAAGGACAACCAGTGAACCAGCGACAGGGTCATGAGCGCCAAAGGCTCATTGATGCGCATGGGGAGCGAAGGTTAGACCATCTGGGCTGATCCCACAGGAGAGCTACCGTAGAACAAATAGATAGGCTATGATTGAAAGGTGTCAGAACACACAGTGCACCACAGCTTGCTGCGTATGGGGCTGCATAGCCACAGACTGGTCAGAGTGCTCATGCTGACCCCTGTCCACCAACGAAAGTGCCTACAATGGGCACGTGAGCATCAGAACTGGACCATGGAGCAATGGAAGAAGCTGGCCTGGTCTGATCAATCACAGTTTCTTTTACATCATTTGGATGGCCAGGTGTGTGCATCACTTACCTGAGGAAGAGTTGGCACCAGGATGCACTATGGGAAGAAGGCAAGCCAACAGAGGCAGTGTGATGCTCTGGGCAATGTTCTGCTGGGAAATCTTGGGTCCTGGCATTCATGTGGATGTTCATGTTGACAAGTACCATCCACCTAAACATAGTTGCAGACCAAGTACACCCCTTCGTGGCAATGGTATTCCCTAATGGCAGTGGCCTCTTGCAGCAGGATAATGCGCCCTATCCTACTACAAAAATTGTTCAGGAATTGATTGAGGAACATGACAAAGAGTTCAAAGTGTTGACTTGGCCTCCAATTTCCCCAGATTTTAATCTGATTGAGTATCTGTGGGATGTTCTGGACAAACAAGTCCGATCCATGGAGGCCCCAACTCCAAACCTACAGGACTTAAAGGATCTGCTGCTATGCTAACATCTTGGTGCCAGATACCACTGCACACCTTCAGAGGTCTTGTGGAGTCCATGCCTCAATGGGCCTGAGCTGTTTTGGTGGCACAAGAGGGACCTACA
>CM040472.1:19584919-19595816 GCA_022758105.1 Pangasianodon gigas | reverse complement strand
ATCTGATTGAGTATCTGTGGGATGTTCTGGACAAACAAGTCCGATCCATGGAGGCCCCAACTCCAAACCTACAGGACTTAAAGGATCTGCTGCTATGCTAACATCTTGGTGCCAGATACCACTGCACACCTTCAGAGGTCTTGTGGAGTCCATGCCTCAATGGGCCTGAGCTGTTTTGGTGGCACAAGAGGGACCTACACAATATTAAGCAGGTGGTTTTTATATTATGGCTGATCAGTGCATGTGTGTGTGTGTGTATATATATATATATATATATATATGATATATGTACACAGATCAGCCATAACATTGATTGGTCCCCCTTTTGCTGCCAAAACAGCCCTGACCCGTCGAGGCATGGACTCCACTAGATCCCTGAAGGTGTGCTGTGGTATCTGGCACAAAGACGTTAACAGCAGATCCTTTAAGTCCTGTAAGTCACGAGGTGGGGCCTCCATGGATCGGACTTGATGGCCAGCACACCCCACAGATGTTCGATTGGATTGAGATCTGGGGAATTTGGAGGCCAAGTCAACACCTTGAACTCTTTGTCATGTTCCTCGAACCATTCCTGAACAATTTTTACAGTGTGGCAGGGCGCATTATCCTGCCGAAAGAGGTCACTTCTATTAGGGAATACTTTTGCCATGAACGGGTTTACCTGGTCTGCAACAATGTTTAGGTAGGTGGTATGTGTCAAAGTAGCATCCACATGAATGCCAGGACCCAAAGTTTCCCAGCAGAACATTGCCCAGAGCATCACACTGCCTCCTCCAGCTTGCGTTCTTCCCATAGTGCATGCTGGTGCCATCTCTTCCCCAGGTAAACGATGCACACGTACCCGGCCTTCCACATGATGTAAAAGAAAAAGTGATTTATTGGACCAGGCCACCTTCTTCCATTGCTCCGTGGTCCAGTTCTGATGCTCACCTGTCCATTGTAGGCACTTTTGGCAGTGGACAGAGGTCAGCATGGGCACTCTGACAGGTCTGTGGCTACAGAGCCCCATACGCAGCAAGCTGCAATGCACTGTGTGTTCTGACACCTTTCTATCATAGCCAGCTTTAACTTTTCAGCAATTTGTGCTACAATAGCTCTTCTGTGGGATCAGACCGGACGGACTAGCCTTCACTCCCCACGCACATCAGTGAGCCTTGGGTGCCCATGACCCTGTAGCTAGTTCACCTGTTGTCCTTCCTTGGACTACTTTTGGTAGGTACTAACCACTGCAAACCGGGAACACCCCAAAAGGCCTGCCATTTTAAAGATGCTCTGACCCTTTCATCTAACCATCACAATTTGGCCGTTGTCAAAGTCTCTCTAATCCTTACGCTTGCCCATTTTTCCTGTTTCCAACACATCAACTTCGAGAACCGACTGGTCACTTGCTGCCTAATATATCTCAATCTATATGTCTCCGTTAGACGTGTGCATAGCTGTGTACTTCCAATTCCACCTGCTCCAGAAGGATTTATTTCTTAAGAAAAGGAATTTTGTTTAAATACAGCAAACATAGGCCACCCACATCAGATCTGCCTGAGACCCTCACTGGAAGGTTATGACAAAGGCTAAGTGTAAGACGATCAACATGGCCAAGATAGAGGTTGTTTACTGTGTTGAGTACAGGATGTTTAGTCATTCTTGTTCCATCATTGGTAATAGCTTTATTTGTGAGAAATGTACACTAGTTAGCACTCTGACAGAAAAGGTCAAAGGATTAGAGGTACACATTCAGACCTCTAGAAGCAAGAGTGAGAGCAACATAGTTTTGGTAAGGGAAAGGCTGAGACAGTAAACCCCCAGCTGAAGCTTGAAAGAGCTCTGGGTATAGGAGATTCTATTCTATGGAAAATGCAATTAGCTAGGCCTTTAGGGGCATCAACAATTTTAGTTAGCTGTATACATGGAGCCAGGGCACCAAACATTGAAGGTAATCTTAAGGTCTTAGTAAAGCATAGATTCTTTAAAATACTTAGTTAGTTATTCACATAGGAGCTAATGAAATATACCTTTGTCAGTCAGAGGTTACTAAGGTTAACATTGTAAAGGTGTGTAAATTAATGAAATTGATGTCCGATGCAGTAATATGCTCTGGCCCCATCCCAGTCCATCTTGGTGATGTAGCTTACAGCAGGTTATGGTCACTGAACTGCTGGATGTCTGTTGTGCTCTGAAAACAATGTGGGCTTTACTGATCATTAGGATAGTATCCATCCCACTTGGGAAGGTGCTGCTCTCATTTCTTGTAGTGTAGCTCGTAGTCTCAGAACAGGCCTAGTTAGTCAGTGACAATCCAGAGCCAAGGCCAGGGAGCAGACAAGCAGGCTAAACCGACTGTCTGATAGCTGCCTTGAGTCATCACTCAGGGTCCACCATATTGAGATTGTGTCTGTTCCCCAAGGCAGACAAAATTGTAGAAATACTCACTTTGTTTTAATAACCTAATTAACATAAAATTAGATGATAATGAATGCACAGCCAGCACCTTTGATCTGAACCCAGCACTGCTAAATATTAGATCTCTTACGTCTAAAGTGCTTATTGTAAATGAATCTATTACTGCTCAGGGATTTAATGTACTGTGTTTAACAGAAACATGGATAAGACCAAAAGTTTATGTAGCATTTAATGAAGCTAGGCCTCCCAGAAGTTACAGTATGTACAACAGCCTCATCTAACTGGCAGAGGAGGAGGTATTGCAGTTATTTATAACAACACTCTAGGAATTACACAAAAACCTTGACATGAATTCAACTCATTTGAAGTTCTTTATAGTAACATAACATACAAGTGGTTACTTGCAGAGAAATAACATTTCATGAAATCTTTCAGTCATTATTTAGGCCTCATCACAGTACTGAGACAGCATTGGTTAAAGTGGCAAATGACCTATTACTGGCCTCCAATCAAGGTTGTGTCTCCTTGCTTGTGTTGCTTGATATTAATGCAGCTTTTGATACTATAATATTCTTTTAAATAAACTGGAAAATGTTGGAGTTAAGATAATGACTATCTCCTAGTACTTTTGACTGATTGTTATCAGTTTGTAGATGTAAATGGTGACTTCTCTAAGCATAAAAATGTAAATTTTGGTGTACCACAAGGCTCTATTTTATACCCACAGCTCTTTTCTCTATATATACTAGCTCTGGTTACTATTATTCATAACAGTGGAAGTTAACCATGTTTATGCAAATGAGACACAGTTATGTTTCAGCAAAGCCTGATGAGAGACACCAGCTTAATGAAGTTGAAGAATATGTAAAGGACTTCAGACACAAGATGCTGACTAACTTGCTCCTAACTTCATTCAGACAAGACAGAGGTACTTGTATGCGTTCTGATTATGTAGTAACTCTGGGTTTCCTTTCAGTTACATCATATGCAGCAGTAAAAGACCTGGGAGTGATTATTGACTCCAGTTTCTCATTTGAAGCTTATGTAGATGTTACCTTTTACCTTTCAAAAAATATTGCTAAGATAAAAAATATAATATCACTACAGTGGTGGCTCAGTGGTTAAGGCCCTGGGTTACTGATTAGAAGGTCGGGGTTTCTAGTCCCAGCACTGCCAAGTTGCCACTCTTGGGCCCTTGAGCAAGGCCCTTAACCCTCTCTGCTCCAGGGGTGCTGTATCATGGCTGACCCTGCGCTTTGACCCCAACTCCCTAATGAGCTGGAATATGTGAAGAAAAGAATTTCACTGTGCTCTAATGTATATGTGACAAATAAAGGCTTCTTCTTCAATTGTGTAGGAAATTCATTACAGTTTTCACTTGAAGTCTGTTTTGTTAAACTTATCCACTGTTGACTGATGGAGACTTGAGTGCAAAACTGTTCGTGCCAATTGCAGTCTTAAAGCTATCATAGCAACTGTAGTCCTAAGCCATCATAGCATAACTGTTGACATGAATTGTGGTCCAAAGACTTCCTCATGGTTTTTAGGTGGTACCATCCTGTACCATCAGGCTGTCCATGTGGGGCAATCCTCGGCAGCAGTAAATGATTTCCAATTGATGAGAACTCCAACTAGAAGAAGGCATCAGGATGGATCAGTGAGGTCCAGAGAGCAAAAGTGGTCAGGATCACTGGTATCTCAGGAGTAGCAAGTGTAGCTCAACACAGAGAGAGAGAGGGAGAGAGAGAGAGATTATTAGGTATGGTTATTGTCCTGTAATGGTTAAGGACAATGTATTTTGCATGCGGAGTGCGAGCAGGGACTCTGGCAAGACTAGCTATGACAGCATAACTAAAAGGAAGAGCCAGAAGGTAAAACAGACATGAGGGCACCCTGGGACATGAAGCAGCCAGCCACTTCACTGTCAACAAATGTGAATGAACGCATGAGAGTGGGGTGGGGTGGGGTGGGGGGGGGGTGTGTGGGAGTGACAGCAAACATCCAAACATCCCAGTTCACCACAACACTCTATGCCCGTGAACCCTCCAGATCTGCTCCTTTACCTAAGAAAAAAATATTCACAAAAGGCTTGACTAAACAAATATGTTTTCAGCCTGGACTTAAACTCTGAGACTGTGTCTGAGCCCCAAACACTAATTGGAAGGCTGTTCCATAACTGTGAGCGTTGTAAGAGAAAGCTCTTCCCCCTGCTGTAACCTTCACTATTCGAGGTACCAACAAACAGCCTGCACTTTTTGATTGAAGTAGGCGTGGCAGATCATAAAAGACCAAAAGTTCACTCAGGTACATCAGCGTGAGACCATTCAATGCTTTATAGGTCAATAGTAGTATTTTATAATCAATGCAAAATTTGATTGAGGGCCAATGCAGTGTGGATAAGATAGGGGTGATGTGGTCATATCTTGTGGTTCTAGTAAGGACTCTTGCAGCTGCATTCTGGACTAACTGGAGATTGTTTATGCAGCTACTGAAACATCCAGACAGCAAGTCATTACAATAATCCAACCTAGAGGTAACAAAAGCATGAACTAATTTTTCTGCATCGTGTAGTGACATTATATTTCTTATCTTAGGCAATATTTCTGAGATGAAAGCAGGCTATCCTAGTAATATTATCTACATGAGCTTGAAAGGAAAGACTGGAGTAAATAATCACACCAAGGTCTTTACTGCTGCACATGATGAAACAGAAATGCCATGCAGAGTTACTATGTAATCAGAAAGCTTACTTCCAGCTGCATGTGGTCCTAGTACAAGTACTTCTCTCTTGTCAGAATTAAGTAAAAGGAAGTTAATAAGCATCCAGTATCTTACGTCTGTCATCTAGATTTGCTGAAACATACAATTGTGTGTCATCAGCATAACAGTGGAAGCTAATACCATGTTTATGAATAATTTTGCCCAGAGGTAGCATATATAAAGTAAACAGCAGTGGGCCTAAAACAGAACCTTAGTATGCATAGAGAAGTCACCATTTACATCTACAAACTAATGATCAGACAGGAGAGGGCTGTTCCCTTAACACCAACAACATTTTCCAGTCTATCGAGGAGAATAGCAGGACCAATGGTGTCAAAAGCTGAACTAAGGTCAAGCAACACAAGCAAGGACACACAACCCTGATCAGACGCCAGCAGTAAGTCATTTACCACTTTAACCAGTGCTGTCTCTGTGCTATGATGAGGCCTAAATCCTGACTGATTCATTTCATGAATGTTATTCCTATGTAGGTATAAGCATAGCTGCTGTGCAACAAGCTTTTCTAGGATCTTGGATATAAAGGGGAGGTTTGATATTAGCCTAGTTGGACAACTGACAGAGGTCAAGGTCAGGTTTTTTAATCAGAGGTTTGATAACTGTTATTTTAAATGATTTAGGTACATAGCCAGTACTAAGGGAAGAACTGATTATTTTTAGAAGAAGTTTGATTGTAAATTAGTGAAATTAGTTCGGTCTCTCGAAGGGGAGTAAAACATTGTAATTGTTGATCTGATATTATTATATTACTATCTACAGTGTTAGTTATAAAACTGTCTGGTTTTAAATTAATAGTCTGAATTTTTTGCTTGATATTTTCAATTTTGCCATTGAAAAAATTCATGAAGTCATTGCTGCTATATAATGATTGTGTGCATGTTTCTGTTGTAGACTTATTCTTAGTTAATTTTGTTACAGTATTAAATAAGAATCTAGGATTATTTTTGTTATCTTCAATTAGGGTGGAGAGATACATTGATCGAGAAGCACTAAGAGATTCTTTATAGTTATGGAGGCCCTCCTTCCATGCTGTTTGAAATACTACCAATTTAGTTTGATGCCATTTACATTCTAATTTTTGAGTGGTTTGTGGTTTGGTACACAAGGTGGTCTAGCTTTGTAGTCTGTGATGGCCTGAATACCTTGCCACATACTCTGTGTGTCCTTGGTGTCTAGAAGTAGCTGTGGATTCTTTGTGCATGGCTGTGCTTTGCCTCGCTGATAGCCTGAGACAAATTGGCCCTTGCTGTGCAGAGGGCTGCCTTGTTGTCTCTCGGGTTTTCAGTAGTGTGTGCACCTACCACATATGTTTGTGATGGCCATATATACAGTATATACACAGCCTGGCCAAAAAAAAAGTCGCACAATCTAATATTTTGTTGCACTGCATTTATCTTTGATTACGGCACGCATTCGTCCTGGCATTGTTTCAACAACCTTATGCAACTTCACAACATTTATTTGCATTAATTTTTGGCCGAGATCTTGTATTGAGGACGGGAGAGTCGGACAACTCCCTAAAGTCTTCTCCAGCACATCCCAAAGACTTTCAATGGGGTTAAGGTCAGGACTCTGTGGTGGCCAATTCATGTGTGAAAATGATTCCTCATGCTCCTTGAACGACTCTTTCACAAGTTAAGCCTGATGAATCTTAGCATTTTCATCTTGGAATATGCCTGTGCTGTCAGGGAAGAAAAAGTCCATTGACGGGATAACCTGGTCATTCAGTACATTCAGGTGCTCAGCTGACTTCATTTTATTGCCATACAATGAGGCTGAGCCTAGACCTGACCTGTTGATGCAACCCCAGATCATAACACTGCCTCTAGAGGTTTGTACAGTAGGCACTATGCATGACAGTTGAATCACTTCATGCATTTCCCTTCTTACACGCCCATTGCTTTGGAATAGGGTAAATCTGATTTTATCAGACCACATGACCTTTTTCCATTGATCGACAGTCCAGTCTTTATGCTCCCTAGCAAATTGGAGTCATTTTTTCCGATTAGCCTCACTAACAAATGGCTTTCTTGTGGCCACACAGCTGTTTAGTCCAAATCCTGTAAGTTCTCATCACATTGTGCATGTGGAAATGCTCTTACTTTCACTATTAAACATAGCCGTGAGTTCTCCTGTCGATTTTTTTATGATGTGACATCAACAAGCATTTTAATGATCTCTGATCACGATCATTCAAGATTTTTTTCTGACTACATTTCTGCTGCAAAGTTGACGGTTCACCACTATCCTTCCAGGCTTTAATAATGCACTGGACATTTCATAACCCAGTTCCAGTGATTTCAGCAATCTCCTTAGTTGTTTTCTTTGCTTGATGCAGGCCAACAATTTTCCCCTTCAGTAACATCTTTTCCACAACCATGGGATACGTAATCTGCCATGGTTGTTTAAGAAATGGGAAGCTACACACTGCATCAGTTAAGGTTAAAAGAATTGTTGCCAGCTGAAACATATTAATCACTGCAGTAATGATCCAATCATATGCTCTTAAGTATTTGCTTATTTTAACCCAAACACCGACCTTTTTTTGACCAGGCAGTGTATTTTCATTCATCTTATTTTACTATAAGAAGAAATTGGTCCCCAAACACCTTCATTCTGTGTGCACAGTTTCTAGGGGGAAGATGTCAAAGAGATGTTGTGAAAGTAGTGTGTGATGAGTAAGCTAGTGTCTCATGGTTTGGCTGCTAGATATATTATATTAACATGCTCCATTATAACCCAAAGTTTCTATCCATGCTCTGGGACACTGGACAGAAAAGGTTACCCATTTCTACAAAATTTTACAGTTACATTCTCACACCTCACCTTTTCTTAGATACACAGTAAATGAGGAAAAGATTAAAACATGTTCAAACTTATTTATCCAAAATTTGTGCACAAACTACTGCTGCAGTTTAACATCTTTGATGTGGTTAAAACCCTGACGCCGTCCTCATGCTGGTGTTTGGTTTGAGATGTTTGTCCTCTAGTTTTCATCTCACACCAGATAATACATGTGAAAGTTAATGGAAACAACAAAACCTCTTAAACTGTTTAAAAACTGCCAAAGTGTTTACTGCTTAAATAGAAAGAGACTGCTTAAATGTCTTCATCAGGGCTGTAAGAGATGGCACAATATGGTCATCAACATCATTCACATACATTTCTGAATATAACCAGGGAGGCATATTAGGTACATCTATATAATGGTCATGTTTCTAATGTTCTTAATCTCGAATAGGAACCCACAAGAAAGTAACAAAATGATGTCACACAGCGGCATTTGTAGTATATGTTAACAAATCAGAATGTAAATGATGTTAAAAAACATTTAAAATAAAGGACTCCTTGGCACTTCATCAGTCATCAATATACATTTTTAATCTGATTTAATATTTAGTGTCTGGAATTAATTTCAGGTTAAGCAATTGAATCTCATCAGTAACCACTCGTCTTTATACTGAGCCCTCTTGCACTTAAAAGGCCCTTTGTATTTCTGGAAAAGTGGAAAATGTATTATGTTTACAGATATACTGGCTATAAAAATTGTTTTAGCTAATCTAAAGTTATTACAATATTCATGAAAAGTGGGCCACAAAAACAAAGGTTTAAGCAAATTGTCTACCATGACCCATTTGTTGATAGTTTAACCTTCAGAATCAAACAAAAATATAATTTTTTTACATTCTCAAAATAATGTGCACTATTTGAAGAGAAAATGCTGAGAAAACCTAGATAAGGCTTTCAGGAAAAAAGCCCAGCAGGATGTAGGATTTTGATCACAAATAATAATAATTAAAAAAAAACTACATCCATCAAGTATGGCAAATTAGTACAACAAAAATGTTGGGAAATGGTGATAAATTTTACAGCAATAAAAATGTTTTTGTCTGATTAAAACATTACAAATCTGTCTACAGAATGAGTGAATAATGTTTTTCAAGTCTGAAAAACAAGTCATGTAAATTCTTTTTATCTAATTTATTTTAACTTGTGCATAAATGTCTTCATGGCTCTTGTCTCTGGATGTTCTGGAGGATGAAGGTTTCTTAGCAAAACTCACATCTGCATAGTTCAAGACATCATCATCATCAGCCTGATGAAGAACAAGAGCTGTTTATAAACCAGAGTGGATTAAAAGACTACAAAGAATTATTACATTGATATTTTGTAAATAGTTGTCTGTTAAAATTTTCTGTGCATTGTGGATTGTAGGTCAGATGTGTATTTATTTAACAGAACAGAATCACAGTTAATAGAAGACTGGATTACCTGATTGGTGGGAATTTGGTTTCTTGATGAAGCACCTGAATAATAATACACATAAGTAAAGTTTAAATGTAGAAAGGATTCACATTTTGGTGACAACTTTATACAGTAACTCTATAAATATATAAGTAACCTATAAATAATAATAATAAAAGTAAACAAACCTTTTCTTTGATTTTTAAATAAAACTCCAATCAGAACCATGATTACAATAACAGATATTATATTGAAGATTGTTAAGGTATTAATCCAGTAGTCGTCTCCTGAAATGAGGAAAATGCAACTTGTATACATATTGGATGATTTATTAACAGGAAAAGGTTTTAACTAGAGAAAATTCTGTTATAGAAAGTGAAAGGAATCTTATTTGATCAAAACTCTTACCTTTTCCATCGCTGCTGTCTGAACACTGGAGTGTAACAGAATCTGTGTTCTTGTTACCTGTTCCAGGTGTAGGACAGTGTTTCATCTCTTCACCTTTACAAGTAAATTGGAAAAGCAGCAAATAAACAGAAATGATACTGAATATGAATAATGTGAAATATTCAACATTTGATGCATATGCACACATAATTCTGGTTAAAGTGTTGATCTGGAATTAGCAGGTTATCAGAGTAAAACTGTTTACCTCCAAATTGCAGACGTGTTCCAGATGTGAACTTTAGTATACTTCCATCAACTTCTATATAGAAATATTCTCCTCCATCATCTTCTCTCATTTCATTAATGTTGAGATCAAACTTATGGTCATTTACGGTAATACTGAAGCGGCTATCTTTAAATCCTGGATCAAATGTGTAGCCCAAAGTGTTACTGTATGGTTTTGCCAAAAGCTGAGGCAATTTTCCAAAACTAGGTCTGTTCCAAACTAAATTATCTTTGTTTTTGATGTTAAGGTTACACTCCATAGTTATATCTTCTCCATGCTTTACTTTTTTCATGTTAAGCTCCCTGACGTCAGAATTTTTTTCCTTAAAAAAGTGTGTAATATTTAATGTTTTATAATGTCAGTAAATTACCTAAATATGTAATATTACTATTTTATGTTAAAGTTTTCAAAATATTACTCACCAGCTGTGCAGAGACAAAGCAGATAGTAAAGAGCGACAAAGAGTGTGATCATCATTCTTGTTTAGACAAAGTGATAGTGAGGTAATGAACTTGTGTGTTCAGTAGAAAACCAGGTCCAGACTCACACCTGATTGGATGTTTTGAAGCTGTGGACTGATTTGATTGGTCCATTAGCTGTAATGCGATGTGAAGCTCACAGTGAATTCTTGTCTATTCTGATGCTGTGATGAGTCACATGACTTTACAGATATGATATACTGGAGCTCTATCAGTCCTGTGTGCTGGAACCTCTCTGATAGAAGAAGTTTAATGAAGTGCTTTTAGGTCAGCAGATCTAACAACCCCAAAGAGGAATAATGTGTAATCCTGCTGTGGGGGAATG
>CM040472.1:19556187-19572356 GCA_022758105.1 Pangasianodon gigas | reverse complement strand
CTGTGTTTCTAGCACTGAAACACTTTCTCCCGGACCTAAGAGGTCGCCACGTGTTGGTGCGCACCGACAACACGGCAGTGGTCTCTTATATCAACCACCAGGGAGGTCTGCGCTCGCGCCCCCTTTACAGGCTGGCGCTCCAGATCCTTGTGTGGTCCCAGGGGAAACTCCTCTCGCTGAGAGCAGTTTATATCCCTGGTCGTCTCAATATGGGAGCAGATGCCCTGTCGAGGCAGGGGCCGATGCCCAGGGAATGGAGGCTCCACCCCGAGGTGGTGGAGCAGATATGGCGTATGTTCGGCCAAGCTCAGGTGGATCTGTTTGCGACTCAGGAGACGTCGCACTGCCCCCTCTGGTTCTCTCTGACTCATCCAGCTCCCCTAGGACTGGATGCTATGGTACAGACGTGGCCGAGGCTGCGTCTGTACGCCTTTCCCCCGGTCGCTCTGCGTTCTGGAGAGAGTGCGCCGGGACGGGGTCCGCTTGCTGCTAGTAGCCCCGTTCTGGCCGGGCCGAGTATGGTTCTCGGACCTGATTTCCCTTCTCGACGGCTCTCCATGGGAGATTCCCGTCAGGAGGGACCTCCTCTCACAGGCGGGGGGCGACATCCTTCACCCCCGCCCGGAGTTGTGGAAGCTGTGGGTGTGGCCTCTGAGGGACCATCCTCCAGTCCAGAGCTCCCTCAACGAGGAAACTGTACGCCCTGAAGTGGAAACTTTTCACTTCCTGGTGCGGAGACCGCCGGCTCGACCCTGTTCACTGCCCAGTTGGTACAGTGCTGGAGTTCCTGCAGGGCTGACCCACTCCACCCTGAAGGTCTACGTGGCGGCTATTGCGGCCTGCCACGCCCCCCTCGGTGGTCAGTCAGTGGGCAGGCACCCCCTGGTTACACGTTTCCTCCGCAGTGCTCTGAGGCTCAGACCTCCAGTGTGATCTCGTGTCCCTCCTTGGGACCTGGCCGTGGTTTTAGAGGCTCTCTGTAAACCCCCCTTCGAGCCCGTAGAGGAGATTTCGGACCTTCTTTTGACGTTGAAAACTGCCTTTCTCTTGGCGATTTCCTCTCTTAGGAGAGTGGGGGATCTTCAGGCCCTCTCTGTGGCCCCTTCTTACTTAGACTTTGTGCCCGGTCTGGCCAAAGCGTTCTTGTACCCCCGAGAGGGGTACGTACCGAAAGTTCCCTCCTCGGCACCACGGCCGGTCGTGCTGCAGGCCTTCTGTCCTCCTCCCTTTCGGGAGCCCGACCATCGGAAGCTTAACTGTACGTGTCCAGTGCGAGCACTGGATGCGTACGTCCACAGAGTTGGCCTATGGAGGAGGGCGGACCAATTGCTCGTATGCTTTGGTCCCCCGAAGAGGGGTCTTCCTGCTACCAAGCAGACCCTCAGCCGGTGGATTGTGGAGGCCATTTCCCTGGCTTATGAGTCCTCTGGTCTCCCCTCACCCTTGGGGGTCAAGGCTCACTCTACCCGAGGTGTGGCGGCCTCGAAGGCCTTTCTCGCAGGTGTGTCAATGAAGGACATCTGCAACGCGGCGGGTCGGTCCACGTCCATGACGTTTGCCAGGTTCTACGGCCTGGATATGCGAGCCACTCCTGGCTCTTCTGTCCTTTTGCCTTGAGCTGTGCCCTTTCCACACTAGGCAGGGAAGTCTGGCGGCGTGGGCATACTCGTTCCCATAGCGTTTCGACGCAGCTCGAGTTCCTGAAGGGGAACATCTCCAGGTTACGCATGTAACCATGGTTCCCCGAGGGAATGAGACGCTGCGTCTCAGTGCCACACTTCCGGCATCCCTGCCGCGCTTGCCTCATTTCTCAGAAGCTAGCGCGGCGTTTGCCGCTCGGGCTTTTATGCTTCCGGGTCGCTACGTCACCCCGCCCGTGACGTCTCGCCCATCCATTGGACTGATTACACATGTTATTCAGAGCGCGGTCACGCTGAAGGCGTTCCCATAGCTTTTCGACGCAGCGTCTCGTTCCCTCTGGGAACCATGGTTACATGCGTAACCTGGAGACGATACTCTTGATCTTGTTATGTCCAGATTTGATTGGTCTATGATATCCCAAGATGTAGAGAATAAGATCAAAACATGTGGCCGTTGCATCAGATGGAAAACTCAGCCTGAGAGGGCTGCGCCTCTTGGGAATATCCACACCATGTGACCAATGGAATTAGTTTGTATACATTTCATGTCTCTTGAACCTGAAAGCTGCAACACCAAAGACATTTTAGTGATTACTGTTTACTTTACCCGTTATGCTGTTGCCTTTCCCACCAAAGACCAGAAGGCTAACACGGTCGCTAAATGTCTTTGGGAACAATTCCTAATTCATTATGGATTTCCTGAGTGCCTGCATAGTGATCAAGGCAGGGATTTTGTATCTATTGCATCAAGGAGCTCTATGGTTGCTGGGATCAAGAAAGTATGTACTAGCCCTTATCATTCAAGAGGCAACCCTATTGAATGATTTACTCATTTACTGCCACAAGGATGATTTATTGCCACAAGAATGTTGAGTCCAAGATGGCGAGCCTGTCCCAATGAAACTCCTGGGAAGGAACATTTCAAGCTAGTTCAGCTTTCTGTCATTTCCGTGGATATCGTCTGTTCTTCCGTGGAGCAGCTGACCTTTTCTTGATTCAAATCAAAAGGATCAGAAGAGCAAATTTGATCACATTGACTACCTGGGTAGTAGGACACACTTTTTTTTTATTTCTTCTTTTTTTTGGGGGGGAGGGGGGCATTCTTATTTTGTTTTATTGACTGTTATTAAATTGAAAATTGTATTTTTATTTTATTATACTAAATTGCACTTTTCGAACTGTAAAGAGGAACTGTGCAATAAAATTGTGCATTTGGTTACTTTAACTATAGTATTGTTGTTGCGGGTTATACTTGTCTTTGTGGGAGTGGTTCTATTAGTTTTTATACTAAATTTGAGTAGAGTCACTAAAGTTGCCATAGTAACTGTAGCTCATATGTTCTTTAATTGATCTGTGTGCATGCAACATGCTCAGTTTAATGGTTCCAGTTAATCTTTACTTACAGTTACATACAGTAGAATTATATAACACTTATGTGGGAGGAGAATGTTGTGTCCTGTCTTAAGAATAGATGGTGCTCTAAGGAGATTGGATGCAATATTAAAGTAATTGCAATACTAGCGAGAAAGATGATTCTAGGATAAGGAATGTAACGTGATGTGTTTGCGCATAGTGTTCATTAAAAGAAAGGTTTTAAAGAACTTCTATCAGCCTGGTCTACATGCTTACCTATATGCATGCATGGTAGCTATCTAGCCTTCCTCTACTACCATATATAACACTCCCAAGTTAATGTATCTGGCCTGTGGGCTTCATATCTGACTGCCTGCTCATAAGATGTTTTTTTCAGTTCTGCAAGATCTCACTCCTGAGGAAACCTCTAGTTTGCAACCATATACAAATATAGCATGTGGGTAGGAAAGACAAAAAATGTCTACTTGCCTTTGTCCCAGCATTAAAATGAGTGTCTTTTTATTTCAGCTTGTACTGGCGGCATTGTAGGCATTATATACTTTATGTAGTCCACTGCAATAGAGTGTAGAGGCAGGAAGGGAGTTGGTTCTTGGGTTTACCCCCAAGAGTTCAGTATATTTGGTGAAGTGTGAAAGCTGTTTTTGCATCCAGGATTGCTCCAGAGAACTGATCCCTGGTCCTCTTGAAAATGGTGGTCTGAGGTTTGCTTCCAACAAAACCCTGTGGTCTGCATTGTGTGTGGAAGCTATCTGATCTCTGCGCTGAAATTTGTCATAATTTCATATTAATTAAGCAGCATCTACTGGTCATTGAAAGTTAACAGGAAGAAGAAAATAGGAAGTAAACACTATAGCACAAGTCAGGAAGTTATCAAAGTGTCACTGTCAAGTGAACGACACCATCATTAGCAATTCTACCTTTTTAGCCTTTGATAAGTGATTCCCTATAAGTAAAAATGTCGAGATGTCAAGTATTAATATACTTGTATTAATATACAAGTATTAATAAAAAGTATTATTTTTAATGTTAAACATTAATAGGAAATTACATATTTAACAGCCCATTCTTAACATTGATCAAGGCCACACGTTTCATGTGTTAATTAGCTTTCTAATGACAGCAATGCACTTACCCTTTTAATTTTTATGTTCAGTGTTATTTCATGACATTAACAGCATTTGGCAGGTAAATTAGTCACAGTAGTTAAGTACTTAGCATTTCTAGCTAAATACCAACATTTTTAACATGAACATGAATGAATGTATTGTGTGATTTAAGCTTGAGCAAATCTTTAAATACCTCAACATCACGTCGTGGTCCGGGGGTCACTGTGTGGAGGAGTGGAACTTACTGGATAGCTGAGTGAGGTAGCCAGTGAGGCTAGTACACTTCCAGTTTCAAGTTTGGTGATGTTGGGGAAAGGGTTGTTATTGTCAGTGGAGGAGACAGAATGCCTTATTGATAAATAAAACCACACTTTGCTAGGACTGGAGCAAATTTACTGTAATGAGCTCACCCTTGTGCTGTGAGTGTTTGTACTGAGAACATTAAAAAATACACACGTCTCATGGTGGCCTCCGTGGCTAATATCTTCTTACACCAGAACAGCTCCTCATTTGCAGGGATTCCTCCATGATGAAATGTTGCTTGAGTGCTGCTACCAAATGAAACTCATAAAAAACAGTAAAAGGATGAACCTCCATCAAAGTTGCATATGCATAAGTGAGGTATGGAATTGCAGAAGTGATCCATGGCTCAGAATTAATTCCTCTGTGTGAAAGCAAACCTGGGATTATGAGCCCCGCCCCCAAACAAGCCTAGAAGCAGTCATGAGAGTGGACTCAAGTGTTCAGGCCCAGTGTGAAAACCCTCTTAACACATTTGTAGAAGTGTTACTGGCTGCAGCAGCTCTCTCACATCATGCAGTTGTTTCAGTTTAACAGAAATAGCATTGTGGTTTCTGAGTTTCTGAGACCAAGTGTTTTAATCAGCAGCTCGCACTAACTTATTCTGTGTCACTTCAACAGTCCAAATGTCTTTGTGTTAGAATCTCAGGTTAACACACAAAAGAGATGGAGTTCAGTAATTAAAATGTGTCTAAAATATCATGTAGAATGTTGAGAGCACTATTTATTCAAACTGTGCTAGAGACTGTGCTCTATAAAACAGGACTGTGCTAGCCTTTTTTGCATGCCACATTTACCCATAATCCTCCCCTCTGTATCACAACACAAAGACACAAATACACATTAATGCAGAAGTTTAAACCAGGCTTTGCTACGAGTGTTTGTGTGTGAGTGTGAGTGTGTGTGTGTGTCTGTGAGTCTGTGTGTATGTGTTTAGATGTGAACACTGGGGGGATGGGCTACTACATCTTTGAAGAGCCAAACACCGAGCCTCAGCCATGAATCCATCACACACACTGACAAATACAAACAGTGTGACCTAAGAAAAACACTTAACATAATATAAATATTTATAAAATCTGGTCTAGATCTCTTTGGTGGTGGTATGGACTACAGGTAACAATACACCATATTTCTAGACCTGAAGTGCCAGCTGTGTACTACCACACCTCCATCTCGGTCAGAACCACTGGATTTATAAAAGTCTAACATCTCTTACAGCCCTGATAAAGAAAGAATCAAACTCTTTAGATTATATCTGTCACTTTAAACCACAGTGCTTTTTCCACTAACACTGACACACACTCTTTGGTGTGAGATGGAAACTAGAGAACAAATGTCTCAACAAAACACCAGCGTGAGGCCGTTAAGGTTTTTTACCACATCAAAGGTGCTGAAACTGTCGGACTCACAGACTGCAGCAGCACTGTGTCTAAAAGTTTTGCATAAATACGCAGTCTTATAAAGCACAGTCTCTAGCACAATTTGAATAAATAGTGCTCTCAACAGTCTACATGATATTTTTAGAGACATTTAAAAAACTCCTGCTCTTTTGTGTTTTAGCCTGAGATTTTATCATAAAGATATTTGGACTGCTGAAGTGACCCAAAATAAGTCTGTGTGAGCTGCTGATTAAAACACTCGGTCTCAGAAGAAACCACAATGCTATTTCTCTTAAAATAGAACAAATGCATGATGTGAGAGCGCTGCTGCAGCCAGTAACACTTCTACAAATGTGTTAAGAGCGTTTTCACACTTGGCCTCAACACTTGAGTCCACTCTCATGACTGCTTCTAGGCTTGTTTGGGGGGTGGGGCTCATAATCCCAGGTTTGCTTTCACACAGAGGAATTAATTCTGAGCCATGGATCACTTCTGCAATTCCATACCTCACTTATGCATATGCAACTTTGCTGGAGGTTCATCCTTTTATTGTTTTTTATTAGTTTCATTTGGTACCAGCACTCAAGCAGCATGTCATCATGGAGGAGTCCCTGCAAATGAGGAGCTGTTCTGGTGTAAGAAGATTTTAGCCACAGAGGCCGACATGAGACGTGTGTATTTTTTAACGTTTTCAGTACAAACACTAACAGCACAAGAGTGAGTTCATTACAGTAACGTTCCTCCAGTCCTAGCAAAGTGTGGTTTTATTTATCAATATGGCGTTCTGTCTCCTCCACTGACAATAACAACCCTTTCCCCAACATCACCACACTTGATACTGGAAGTGTACTGGCCTCACTGGCTACGTCACTCAGCTATCCAGTAAGTTCCACTCCTCCACACAGTGACCCCCGGACCACGACGTGATGTTGAGGTGTTTAATTTTCACGAAAGGAGTGAAAATGACACATACATACAAAGGCATCAGTTAGTAATTGGAGTTACACAAGCATAAATCACACACTACATCCATTCATGCTTATGTTAGAAATTCTGGGACTTAGCTAGAAATGCTAAGTACTTAACTACTGTGACTAATTTATATGTCAAATGCTGTTAATGTCATGAAATGACACTGAACATGAAGCTTAAAAGGGTAAGTGCATTGCAGTCATTAGAGAGTAAATTAACACATGAAACGTGTGGCTTTGATAGATGGTAAGAACATGTCATTAAATATATAATTTAACGATCAATGGTAAAGCCCGTTGTGTAAAAACTCTAGTGCGTGTATATGCAGGGTTTTACGGTAACCACCAAGCACTTTGAGAAAAAAGCTGTCATATGAATTTTTATGCACGCTTTCTTATTAACTGCTGTATGCAACATCTTTTTAAAAAGAAATAAAGAATAAAAATAACCTTTTCTACTGTAAACCTTTCTATTGTCTACATCTTAAATAATACATATGAGCTTTTTCCCTCAAGTATCTGACGGTTGCCGTAAAACCCCGTATAAGAGCTCACTCCAGTTTCTACCTTAGACAAATGATTTGTGAAAGGCCCATACTGTACTGCATCCCGCTCCCCCACAGCGGGATTACAGATTATTCCTCTTTGGAGTTGTTAGATCTGCTGACCTAAAAGCACTTCATTAAACTTCTTCTATCAGAGAGGTTCCAGCACACAGGACTGATAGAGCTCCAGTATATCATATCTGTAAAGTCATGTGACTCATCACAGCATCAGAATAGACAAGAATTCACTGTGAGCTTCACATCGCATTACAGCTAATGGACCAATCAAATCAGTCCACAGCTTCAAAACATCCAATCAGGTGTGAGTCTGGACCTGGTTTTCTGCTGAACACACAAGTTCATTACCTCACTATCACTTTGTCTAAACAGGAATGATGATCACACTCTTTGTCGCTCTTTACTCTCTGCTTTGTCTCTGCACAGCTGGTGAGTAACATATTGAAAACTTTAATTTAAAATAGTAATATTACATATTTAACTCATTTACTGACATCATTAAACCTTAAATATTAAACACTTTTTTACAGTAAAAACTTCTGACATCAAGGAGCTTCACGTGAAAACAGTAAAGCGTGGAGAAAATGTAACTATGGAGTGTAACATTAACATCAAAAACAAAGATAAAGTAGTTTGGTACAGACAGAGTTTTGGAAAATTACCTCAGTTTTTAGCAAAACCATACAGTAACACTTTGGGCTACACATTTGATGAGGGATTCAATGATAGCCGCTTCAGTATTACTGTAAATGACCATAAATTTGATCTCAACATTAATGAAACTATAGAAGATGATGGGGGAGAATATTTCTGTGGAGAAGTGGAGGGAAATATACTAAAGTTCACATCTGGAAGACATTTGCAATTTGAAGGTAAACAGTTTTACTCTGATAACCTGCTAATTCCAGATCAACACTTTAACCAGAATTTTGTGTACATTGTGTTTGTTTCCATTTTATTTGTAAAGGTGAAGAGATGAAACTCTGTCCTACACCTGGAACGGTTAACAAGAACACAGATTCTGTTACACTCCAGGTTTCAGACTGCAGAGATGGAAAAGGTAAGAGAGATCAAATAAGCTTCCTTTCACTTTCTATAACAGAATTTTCTCTAGTTAAAACCTTTTCCTGTTAATAAATCATCCAATATTCATACAAGTTGTCCATTTTTATCATTTCAGGAAATGAATATTGGATTATTGCCTTAATAACCTCCATAATAATATCTCTTATTGTAATTGCGGTTCTGATTGGAGTTTTACTTAAAAATCAAAGAAAAGGTTTGTTTACTTTTATTATTATTATTTATAGAATTACTGTATAAAGTTATCACCAAAATGTGAATCCTTTCTACATTTAAACTTTACTTATGTGTATTATTGTTCAGGTGTTTCATCAAGAAACCATCAAATTCCCACCAATCAGGTAATCCAGTCTTCTATTAACTGTGATTCTGTTCTGTTAAATAAATCCACATCTGACCTACAATCCACAATGCACAGAGAATTTTAATAGCCAACTACTTGCAAAGTATCAATGTAATAATTATTTATAATCTTTTAATCCTCTCTGGTTTATAAACGGGTCTTGTTCTTCATTAGGCTGATGATGAAGATGTCTTGAACTATGCAGCTGTGAGTTTTGCTAAGAAACCTTCATCCTCCAGAACCTCCAGAGACAAGAGCCATGAAGACGTTTATGCACAAGTTAAAATAAAATAAAGAGAAATGAATTCAGACTTGAAAAACTATACAAATAAAATTAACAAATTTGTAGACAGACGTGTCATATTTTAATCAGACAAAACCATTTTTATTGCTGTAAGTTTTAGCACCATTTCCAAACTTTTTAATGTGCTGATTAGCCTTACGTGATGGATGTAGTTTTTAAAAAAATAATTAATTTTATTTTATATCACTTTTATTTTACTTTTACTTTTATTATCTGTTTTTTTCTTTCTGAAAGCCTTACATTTCCAATGTTTTCTCAGCATTTTCTCTTAAAGTTTCTAGATTTCTGGAATGTAAAAAATAATATTTTTGTCAGATTCTGAAACTCTTAAGAGTTTCATCATCCCATAAGTAACACAGTAGCCACTCGTTTTTATATTTAGTCCTCCTACATTTTAAGCCATTTAATATTTATGGAAATATACATAAGTTAAAATGCATAAACATGCATTATAGTTACTGATTTACTGACTACAAATGGGAAAAATGAAAGTGGTTGTCTGGGGTTTTGCTTCATCTGAACCCTGGTCTGGACTGCATTGTGTATGGAAGCTATCAGCTTCCATACACTGCATGCTGAGTAATGTGATTGGTTCAACTTGTCACCTGTTTCAAGTTTAGTGATGATGGGAAAATGGTCAGACTCTCATAAGACTGGAGCACTGTAATTATCTTACTCTTGTGGTGCAAATGTTTGTACTGAGAACACAAACAAGAAAACAACTTCTCTTTTCCAGGTTGTCCTGCACAATGCCATGCCATGCTTGTAAACAGTGCTGTTCTTTGTTGCATGTCTTTTGGTACCAAAGGAATATAATAATAAACTCAGCAAATAGATGAACATAAAGTGATGTATGTAAAGGAATTTTTCCATGTGAAGGCAAACCTCCAATTATGAATCCACCCCAAACGAGCCCAGAATCAGTGCTGGGTGGAGATGTAATTATTTGGACCAAGTGTCAAAGCACTTTTGAAGCATTTGAAGAAGTTTTACTGACTGCAGCAGCACTTTCTCACATCACACAATGCTTTCACTTTAACAGAAGTAACACTGTGTTTTCAAGCCTCAGACTTAAGAGTTTTAGCCAGCAGCTCACACTGACTTATCTTGCATCACTTCACCAATTGAAATGTCTTATGTTAGAAATAAACACTACAGCACAGGTCCCGAGGCTATCAAAGCTAAACGAAAGAAACAATCATTAACAATCTGACATTTTCAGCTCTTAAAATATTCCTTGTAAGTATACATGTTGAGATGACAAGTATCAACATTCAGAGTGTATTTTTAATGTTAAACAATAATAAGAAATTATATATTTAACGACCTGTTCTTACCATCTATCAAAGCCACATGTTTCATGTGTTGTTAACATTGTTAATTAACAATGCTCTTTTAAGTTCCGTGTTCCATTTTATTTCATGACATTAACGGCATTTAATTTTTTTTTTTTTTTTCAATTTTACATTTTTTATTTTACGTTTTAATTGAACATAAGCATTATAATATATGGATGCATTATCTTCAGGTGACAGAATCAGTGACTGTTGCAGGTAAAGTTTCTTCATTTTTGCAAAGACAAACAAATCCAAAACGAGAAGCAGGGTCAAAGTCAACAAACAGGCAGAAGTCAGGAAATGTGCAAACAAGTTACTTGGGCAAGAGACAAAGACAAAAACCAGAATCCAGAAACTTAGTCATAACCATAAACACTAGACCACAGAGACAGAAGGCTTGGTATAGACAGGTATGTGACACTGAGCGTATACTTTACAATGAGCTGTTGAAGTGAGAGTCTTTAAGTAGTGTGACTGTGATTGAGGCCAGGCATGTGCAATCCGAATAATGGTGAACATGAATATGAGAAAGTACATGAAGGTTGGGTGTTGTAGTCCTCAGTGGCCATGTGTGTAGGCTGTGTTATACTCTGGGAGTTGTGGTTGGCAGCCCTGTTTGTAGGCTGCACCGTGTTATGTCACCTGGTGAGCAGCGCCTCTTCCACCATTGCCATGACACCACATCACATTAGACTGTCAAGTACATCCCAGGTTGCGATCCAGCAGCTTTCTTCCAGTCTATAGCCCTCACACTGAATGAGTTATTTTAGCTTGCCCTCTTTTCAGTGGGTGTCGAAGATCTCTTTCACGTTGAAGACCGGTTGTCCTTCCATGTCTAGCTGAGCTGGGGCAGGCTGTCGGGGGGAAGGATGTTCACAGGTAGGGGACCTTAGGTGACTGGTTTGAGTTTGGAGACATGAAATGAAGGGGCAAGGCGGCAGTGGCATGGAAGGTCAAGCTTGTAGGTCACTTCATTGATCCTTCTGTGAACTTTGAATGGGTCACTGTAGTGATGTGTCAGCTGTTTGCATCTGTGTGTGGCTTGGATGTCCTTAGTGGAGAGCTACATTCTATCTCCGGGTTCAGGAAGTTGTATCCAAATGTCTGTCTGCTAATTCTTTGTTCACTTATGCCATTTGTTCCAAGTGTTGGTGTGCAACCTCTCTCACTCTGCTTGAACCATTTGTCGACTGCAGGAGAGTCGGTAGGGATGGTATTCCACAGGAACAGGGAAGGTTAGTAACCTAAAACACACTGGAATGGCATTAGAGGAGCGTGGAAATGGAACTGAATCCCTGGATGAACCTTCAATAAAAATTGGTGAACCCCAGGAATCTCTGTAGCTCCTTGACTGTGGTGGGGATAGGCCAGATTGTTACGGTGGTGACCTTTGTCTTGGTCCATGAGACCTCCTTCCTAGGTGATAACATAGCAGAAAAATGAGATAGTGGACACGTGGAACTCACATTTCTCCCCTTGACAAAGAGTTGATTCTCTAGGAGCCATGCTAGAACCTTTCTGATGTGAGTTACGTGAATTTCCTTGGATGGGGAGTATATGAGAAAACCATTGATGTAGGCGATGACAAACTTGCCTAGCATGTCCTGGCGGACATCATTGAGGCACAGGAACAATGCTGGAACACAAAAAAATCACATATGCTAAAGGCCATTTTCCACTCATCGACCTCACGGATATGGATGATATTGTAGGCACTGCTCAGGTCGAGCTTGGTGAAGATTGTTGCCTATCTCAGCTGTTCCAGTGTGACAGTCACCACAGGCAGAGGGTAATGGTATTAGACAGTGGCTTAATTTAATTCACAGTAATCAATTCATGGTCTGAGACCTCCTCCTTTCTTTTTCACAAAGATGAATTCAGCCAAGGAGGGTGAGATGGAGGGATGAATGTACCTGTAAGGAAGTTAGCTGTTTACGTTAAGCTTATGTATTCTCCACCAAAATGTGTAGGGGATTAGCAGATCAGCTAATCTAATATGAGTGTATTTATTAAATTTGTATGGGATATTACCTCCGTGGCCACGGGCAATAATATCCTAAATATAGTGAAATACTATATTAAGAGCACAGTAACAAGATTGGCAGTTTAAGGCAGTAAATTTGAAGCACAGAGACACAAGACACTGGCCTTTAAAAATCAGACGAGACTTTATTACTATTCTAAAACACAGAAACTAATCTAACACAAACACACACACATGTAAACGGGGTGAAAATGGCTTTGAAAAGAGAGTGAATGAAATTCCAAGTTTCTAGCAGTTTCTCAGCCCATGACCTGAACGAACCATCAACTTATCAGTTTAATTTAACATTCGCTTCATTTAGAAGGGCTTTAAACTTGTATTAAATGCACCAGTTCAGCGAGAATCTGCAGGTACTATACTTGCGTTTGTGTTGCCAGGATTCCCTCATTGCATTGTTGGTTGGAAGGAGTTTCCAGTGATGTTGATTGGTCGGCGGTCTGGTGGGTCTTATGTAGTGTTTCGAAAGACCAATGAGGAAGATAAACAGAGTGAGGCGCGAACCCGGCGGACCTTCATATGTGGATGGAGACTCTCTTGAGCTGTTAGTTGAAGAGAACTCCTTGAAGATGTTGGTAGAGATTCCCTGAAGATGTTGATGGACTCTCGCAAAGATGTGTTGGATGAGACTCAGAGTTTCCTTTGTGTCAGGAGGTTTTAACCCTTTCCAGTTGGGCTGACCCCAAAGTGTTTGCTCCAATCAGCAGGATCTTGGGGCAGGGTGTAAACTGTATTCTCCTCCTCTGACACTAATTAACATTCTGGTTTCTGAGTTATGTGCTTTGCAAACTTTGCATTAGGTTAGGTTAGAACTTTGGTAAGGAATTTGGTAACATGCATGTAATACATTGTACTCAATTTCACTTTATACCAACCCTTAGGAAATTCAGTAGTGATCATACACATACCAAACATGACATACCTGCTGTTATTGATACACACATGAACACTATGATCCCTGTTAAACGATCAAAAAGCATCATAATGACTTGGTGGATATAAGCATGATACATATACAGAATGACATTAAAAGACGCAACAAGTTTTCAAACTATGGTGCATCATCTTAAAAGTCATTATTTTTTATTCATTATTAAAAGTCATTATACTTAAAAGTACTGTAAACAAACGGTAATTAACTTGGGTCTGCAAAGTCTGGGAGCAGGATTCCTAGCTTTATGGCTTCTTTGCTTTCATTGCCTGTTCACTTCAGATCCTACATACCCCTATTTCAGGGCTTCCGTGATGTATTTACCCATGGCTTGAGTTTCTTTACCTGAGAGGGGATAGATTCAGTTATTAAGAGGCTTGGTGCTGGCCATGAGCTCAATAGCACAGTCATAGGGCCAGTAAGGATGGAGGCTGCTTGCCCTGGTTTTGCTGAAAACTTGGGTAGTGGTTATGACAATGCAGTGACCAGTGGATGATTTCTCTCTTGGACCAGGAAATCTGTAGATCATGATTATGCATCCAGGGAAATCCCATCACAGTGTAAAAATTTCTTAGTGATGGTGACTAGTGGGGAGATTTGCTCTTGATGAAGAGCACTGACTTGGAGAATGATGGGTGTCTTGTGATGAGTTATGGAACCCCCTCCCATAGGTCCACCATCCAGGGCTTGGCTGTACAGTAGGTCGCAGAGTGGCTGCATGGACAGATTCAATCTCGAGATAAGGCAGCTGTCAATGAAGTTGCCAGCCACTCTGAAGTCGATCAGAGCTGAAACAGTAAAGAGACTTTCCCAGCTGCATAGGTTCAGATGCTTGGACTTGCATGAGGGGATTTATTGAGATTCTCCCTGCCAGCTGTTCAACAGGTTATCAAGGCAGATGAGGGAGTCTACTAAGGCTTGGTCATCACAGCATGTGAGTTTTATGAAGGTTGTTAGTCCTGCCAGTATGCCGTTTTGAGCATTGGTTCGTTCCAGCCACTGCCAGTGGCTAGCGTGCGGAATGTCAGCACGAACTCTGCGGCAATCTGGTGGCCTTGACTGAGCTAGAGGAATTGTTTGCCCACATCTTTTACCTTCAGAGTATGGTCAAACACGTGCTGAAAAAGCTCAAGAAAACGTTAGGAGTTGGTGTGCTCTCATCCTTGGGCCAGATGGCTGTAGCCCAGGTTAGTGTTTTATCGGTTAACAGGGAAGATGAAACCTTTACATGAAGCGGGATCACCTGAGCGTGTGGCGGGGTGCGCGATGAATGAAGAAGCAGATTGAGAGGGTGCCGCTGTAGTTGCCAGCGTGGGTCTCAGCGTGTTGGTTAGCTGCTCTAGCTGGGCATTCATCATGGCAATCTGCTGCTGTTCTTAACTGACAAGATGGCCAAGAAGGCCAAATCCTGTCCCTTCATGTGGAAACCTGCTGCCTCCATGTGTTGGCGGAGTATTTTGTCAGGCGACAGAATTAGTGACAGTTGCAGGTTAAGTTTCTTTATTTTTGCAAAGACAAACAAATCCAAAATGAGAAGCAGGGTCAAAGTCAACAAACAGGCAGAAGTCAATGTGCAAACAGAGTTACTTGTGCAAGCAATAATGACATAAACCAGAATCCAATAATGTAGTCACAACCATAAACACTACAGCACAGACATAGAAGGCTTGGTATAGACAGATACGTGACACTGAGTGTATATTTCACAATTAAATGTTGAAGTGAGAGTTTTCAAGTAGTGTGAGAGTCCAGGCATGTGCAATCAGAATAATGGTGAATGTGAGAAAGTACATGAAGGATGGGTGTTGTAGTCCTGTTTTTAGGCCTCTCTGTGTTGCGTGAGGTGGAGACCACTGCCTCTTTTGGTGTTGATGTGACCCATTAACATAACATATTAACATAAGAAGACAAAAAGAAAGAAAAAATAATAATAAAAAAATACCATCTGTAATTTAAATAAAACTGAAAAGCCTTAGCAAAGTAATAGATTTACATAATTTCTTGTCCTTAATACAGATATATAATTGCACAGATCTGTGTGTATAAATGATATATGATATTGACTTGTGTTAATGAAATTTAGCTCTTGTTATAAAAAAATTATTTTAAAGCACTCATTAGAGTTAAATAAAGGGTTATCAAAGAGTAATAAAATGTAGTGGTTTTTAAAAGGTATTTCTTTACCAATCCTTCTATATACACAATAAAAATAAGCATACAATAGATTCTGTATCTCCTTTACAAAAAACATATAAATCATTCAAGTGCTTCAAGCAGCATTAACAGGGTAAAAGCTATGCAGTATTATAAAAAGTAGATCTCTTATTTTGTTACTGAGGACATATTTATAGGGGAGAGGCCCTACTGAACACCAGTTCTGTTTATTTTACCATTGAGAGGATTCTGCATCTATATTTTTCTTGACTAATATGTTCATCAGCAGCAGCGAGCGATTTCCAAGTGATGAGAATTTCAACCAGAAATAGGGCATCAGGATCAGCAGGCCCGGAGAGCTGAATGGGTCAGGATCACTGGTATCTCAGGAGTAGCATGTGTAGCTCGACAGGGAGAGAGCGAGAGGGAGAGTGAGAGAGAGAGAGAGAGAGAGAGAGAGAAAGAGATTATTAGGTATCCTCATTGTCACGTAATGGGTAAAGAAATTGTACATTGTGTACAGAGTGCAAGCAGGGACTCCAGCAAGACAAGCTATGACAGCATAACTAAAAAGGAGATCCAGACGGTAACACAGACATGAGGGCGCCCTGGGACATAAAGCAGCCAGCCACTCCACCGT
>CM040472.1:19534713-19548324 GCA_022758105.1 Pangasianodon gigas | reverse complement strand
GAGAGAGAGAGAGAGAGAGAAAGAGATTATTAGGTATCCTCATTGTCACGTAATGGGTAAAGAAATTGTACATTGTGTACAGAGTGCAAGCAGGGACTCCAGCAAGACAAGCTATGACAGCATAACTAAAAAGGAGATCCAGACGGTAACACAGACATGAGGGCGCCCTGGGACATAAAGCAGCCAGCCACTCCACCGTCAACAAACCTGAGTGAACGTGTAAAGAGTGGGGGGACAACAGCATCCAAACATCCCAGTTCCCTTAAACACTGTATGCCCGTGAGCCCTCCAGATCTGCTCCTTAACCTAAGAAAAAACTTTTCACAAAAGACTTGACTAAAGAAATATGTTTTCAGCCTAAACTTAAATCTTCTGGTTCTAGTAAGAACTCTGGCTGCTGCATTCTGGACTAAGTGGAGTTTGTTTATGCACCTAATAGAATTTCCAGACAGTAAGGCATTAAAATAATCCAAACTAGAGGTAATAAAAACATGAACTGTTTTTTCTGCATTGCGTAGTGACATTATATTTCTTATCTTAACAATATTTCTGATATGAAAGAAGGCTATCCTAGTAATATTAGCTACATGAGCTGGAGTGACTGGAGTCAATAAAAGTGCTGATCTAGAAGATGTGTTTATTAATTATAAACTGAACAGAATTTTTAATAAATGTTGAAAATTGATTACATTTTTTTAATGAAAATTCATTAATTATGGTCATTAACATCATTCACATAAATTTCTATTTGGAATTTAGTTTCAGGTTAAGGAGTCAAATCTCATCAGTAATTCAGTAATCAATCATTTTTATATTCAGCCCTGTTGCACTTAAAGGCCCTTAGTATTTCTGGAAAAGTGGAAAATGTATTTACAAATGAACTGGCTTCAAAAATGTTTTAGCTAATCTAAAGTAATTACAATATTCACAAGATTTTTTTTTAAATAAAAATCTTTATAAAACTCCCAAGCAAAATAAATTACAAAACAAAAGTTAAAGCAAGTTGTACAATGAGCTATTTCATGATAGTTTAACCTGTAAAATCTAATAAAAATATTATTTTTTACATTCTAGAAATCTAGAATCTATAAGAGAAAATGCTGAGAAAACATTCCAAATGTAAGGCTTTCAGAAAGAAAAAAAACAGCAGATAATAAAAGTAAAAGTAAAATAAAGGTGATAAAAATAAGTATATAAAAAACAAACAAACAAAAAACTACATCCATCAAGTAAAATACATTAATAAAAATGTCTCTAAAAAGTAAATTGCTGTGATGTAAGAGGAATAAAATAAAAATAATTTAAAATATTAGATATTCATATGAAATTATATGGAGGAGTTGGATGTTGTGTGCGTTATTGAGACTGCAGTGCTGTTTTAAAGTGCTGAGAAATACACACACTCATACACGCGCACACACACACACACACACACACACCATACACCGATCACCCAGAACATAAAACCACCTGCCTAATATTGTGTAGGTCCCCCTTGTGCTGCCAAAACAGCTCTGACTCATCGAGCATGGACTCCACAAGACCTCTGAAGGTGTGTTGTGGTATCTGGCACCAAGATGTTAGCAGCAGATCCTTCAAGTCCTGTAGGTTGCAAGGTGGGGCCTCCATGGATCGAACTTGATTTCCCCAGCACATCCCACAGACGCTCATTCAGATTGAGATCTGGGGAATTTGGAGGCCAATTCAACATCCTGAACTTGTAGTCATGTTCCTCAAACCATTCCTGAGCAATTTTCGCAGTGTGGCAGGGTGCATTATCCTGCTGAAAGAGGCCACTGCCATTAGGGAATACTGTTGCCATGAAGGGGTGTACTTGGTCTGCAACAATGTTTAGGTTGGTTGTACGTGTCAAAGTAACATCCACATGAATGCCAGGACCCAAGGTTTCCCAGCAGAGCTTTCTTCCCAAAGTGCATCCTGGTGCCATCTCTTCCCCAGGTAAGCGACACACATGCACCCGGCTGTCCATATGATGTAAAAGAAAACATGATTCATCAGACCAGTCCACCTTCTTCCATTCCTCCATGGTCCAGTTCTGATGCTCACGTGCCCATTGTAGGCACTTTCAGTGCTGGACAGGGGTCAGCATGGACACTCTGACCCGTCTGGGGCAACACAGTCCCATACGCAGCAAGCTGCGATGCACTGTGTGTTTGGACACCTTTCAATTATAGCCAGCATTAACTTTTTCAGCAGTTTGTGCTATAGTAGCTCTTCTGTGGGATCGGACCAGACTGGCTAACCTTCGCTCACCACCCACATCAATGAGCCTTGGGCTCCCATGACCCTGTCACAGGTTCACCAGTTGTCCTTCCTTGGACCACTTCTGGTTGGTACTAGCCACTGCATACCGGGAACGCCCCACAAGACCTGCAATTTTGGAGATGCTCTGACCCAGTCAAGTAGCCATCACAATTTGTCCCTTGTCAAAGTCGCTCAGATCTTTACGCTAGCCCATTTTTCCTGCTTTCAACACATCAACTTTGAAAACTGACTGTTCACTTTCTGTCTAATATATCCCACCCCTGGACAGTTACCATTGTAACAAGATAATCAGTGGTTTTACTGTTATGGCTAATTGGTGTACAATATACACTATATACATTTATTGGCCACAGTTAATGTTCATATCAAACACCAGAATGAGGAAAAATCTCACACACAGTCTCACACACAGTCCCTCACAGAGTTTCATAGAATGGGTCAGAAAACAACAAACATCCAATGAGTGTTAGTTCTGAGGGTGGAAAAGGCCTTGTTGATGAGAAGTCAGAGGAGAATGGACAGAGTGGAAAGGAAGGCTACAGTAACTCAAATAACCTCTCTGTACAACCATGGTGAGCAGAAAAGCATCTGTCAGGAATCTGAGGCTACATTGGACACACACTCACCCAAACTGGACAGGAGAAGATTGGAAAAATATCAATCTGCAATCTTTAACAGTGTTCATAACTGTCCAGTCTCAGACAGCTGACCTGGATCTGCATGATCTGCAATGTGCAGTCACATGAATGACTGATGTGCAGGTGTTCCTAATAAAGTGGACAGTGGATATATACATATATAAAGGGTCATACTTTAAATAGACTGGTCTCTGTTTGACTCAGTTTAGAGTGGACATGTTAGCGCAGATGTGTCAAAGTGGAGGTATTGTGGACATATTTTCCCTTAACTGGTTAACTCTTAATTAGTATTATGTCAATCAGTATTTATATAACAGTATTATACTGTGTTGAATCATGACCTCAAATCACCTCAGCCTAAGAATGACTCTGAAGTGCATTTTAATCATGAAGAGAGTGTGACTCTATGGTAAATCAGTATTTAAGCATAGTTCTAATCAATTAATTAGAAAATAATTTTATAGAGAATGTTTGTGTATGTGAATCAAGAAAACTAAAACGAAACCAATGTGACTCTAGCTTGTGGGAAATCACTAAGCACACAGTTCTCATTCATAAATTGTATCTTTTCAGTTCAGGCCTGTTCTATCCTTTCTCGTGGGAAAGTGCTTTTCTCTACCAGAGTACCTGAAGTTTGTATCTTTTTCACCAGTTTGACATTTGTGATTTCTTATAGTGCATTGTTAAGGGTGTGAAGAAATGTTAACATTTAAAAAAAAAATAAACTGACTGACCTCCGCCACGGTTAAAGCCAACATAAAGGGACAGTGAAATAATTGTGGCGAGAGGCAGGTGTGTGATTAAAAGAAAAAAAGAGAAAACTCCACCTAATGAGATCATTGTTTTAGAATTGTATAAAAGCATGAGCCACGACTATGTAAATCAAATGGTCTGTAGACCATCTCGGGTTTGTTGTTTGATTCAATAAAGTCTATTGATTTTTGGCATCCAGAACCCCTTGTTTTTGTAATTCATTTTCTTATTCTGATTTGCACAAGCATTTGCCACGACAGTATCAGCGTGAACGTTTAAATATGTTCCCTCCATGCTAATCATGTGTGTTTGTAATTTTATCACAGACAGACACGCAGCCTGCCTCTGGAGGTGGCATTAATGGAGATGGTGTCCAAGTCTCCTCTATGTGAGAATGTGGTGGAGCTGCTGGAATGGCTTGAGACATCCACTTTCTTCATCTTGGTGCTAGAGCAACCCATCCCCTGCATAGAGCTTTATCAATTCTGCAGACGTAACAACCATCGATTGCCTGAACCAGTGGCCCAAGAGGTCATGTAGCAGGTGGTTCAGGCTGCTCATCACTGCTGTAAATGTGGAGTTCTTCACCATGACCTCAAGCCTGAGAATATTCTGATCAATCCGGAGACGCTGCAGTTGATCGACTTTGGCTGTGGCGATTTGTTGACGGATGAACTCTACAGGGACTATGCAGGTTAGTTCAGAATTGATATGCGGATACAAACTGTGGAGAATCTTTTTTGTGATATTTTTGTGATCTTTTTGTGTCTCTTTCTCTCATGTTTCACTCAGGCACTCCGGCTTACCAGCCTCCTGAGTGGGTTCTCTATGGAGAGTATTTTGGCATTCCTGCTACTGTCTGGAGTCTGGGTGTAGTTCTGTTTGACTTGATCTGCGGACAGTTGTCCTTTTTCAGCGATAATGAGATTGTTGAGGGGCATCTGTGTCTTGTTCCTGATCTGTCTGAGGGTGAGAAAATGTACAAGTGTCACTTTTCATGATATATTTTACTTTGTGAATTTTAATTTCTATCTTAACCTCATCACTGCACACATAGTGTTGTGCAATCTGATACAGTGGTGCCGGAACAAGACTATAAATATCAGCCAACTATCAGGAAAATCCTGAACCACAAGTGGTTTGAGGCAGGACTTCAGTACATGTCCAGGTGAGACAGAACAGAATAGATTTAATTACACTAAGATAAGACACACTATAACAGACATGCCAATAGTCTAGATTACAGGGATTATATTGTATCAGTAATGAATTCTGTAACAGAGATCGCTGTACTTATGTGTTAAATGAGGAAATACTGATTGTAATACTGAATCTATTTTAATACGTAAATGTTTATTATTTTGCAGAATCCTCCTGGTGACTAGGATCTAGTAACACCTTCATAAAAAACAAAAAAATAAATAAATAAATAAAAATAGCTTTAGAAAAAAAGATAGTTCTTGACCATGCCCCTGACCCTCCCCGACACACTCCCACTGTCTGACTCCATCTGACCGTCTTCTCTCTCTCAGTTAGTAGCCTCCTGCAGCACCGACATACTCCAGCTGATTTTCTAATGGGAGCTGTTGCGCTGCCCGCTTCACACAAATCACCCAGAATGCCTCACTGGCATCACCACAAGGCCTCAGTGCTCCACTGTTGAAGCACAACGTCATGCTGTGGCAGATGTTTGCTACTGTTGTGTTTCTGAGTGTGTTTTCAGGAACCGGCAAATGCACCTCACTCCTGCAAAATAGAATCTCGTAGACATGTAGACGTTATATGTAAAAATATGTCTAGCAGCTTTTGGAGGGATGTAGTGTGCAAAAAATTGTCTCATACTGCAAGAGTTTTTGTTTATCCATAGTGCAATTGTTTGTGTATGTGTGTCTGTGTGTGAGGTAGAGTAATTATGAGACTTCTCAAGTGTCCTCATTCAATAGCCGGATTGCCTGAGTGTCGAAACTCCTCCTGAGTCCCGTGTTGGTCCTCAGGATCCGGTAGAGTTTCCCTGATGGGAGCACTGAGAAGATACTGTTTCCAGGGTGGTGAAAGTCTTGTACAGTCCTCATGGCCTTGCTCTTGCATTGCTGGTTGTAGATGTATGTGATACAGGGGAGAGAAGTCCTGATGGTCTTGTCCACTACCCTCACCTCTCTGGACAGTACATTCCGGTCTTTGGCCGTGGTGCCTCCGAACCAGGTGGTGATGCTTCCACTGAGAAGACTCTCCACAGCCCCAGTGTAGAAAGCCTTCAGCACCCTGTGAGAGACCCTGAACCTGGCCAGACGTTGTAGATGGTAGAGACCCTGGTGCGCTCTTGTCATCAACCTGTTTGTGGGTGTAGTCCATGAGAGGTCTTCTGTGAGATGGACCCCAAGGTATTTGAAGCTGCTCACCCTCTTGACTGCGGCCCCACTGATCAACAGGGGGCTGTAGTTCCTCACCTGCTTCTTCCTGTAGTCAATAATCATCTCCTTAATCTTGGTGACATTTAGGGAGAAATTGTTATTCTGACACCATGTGGAGAGGTAGTAGGCCTTCTCGTCTTTGTTGGTAATGAGGCCTACCACCACTGTGTCGTCAGCGAACTTCACCAGCTTGTTGGAGCTGTGTGTGGCCGTGCAGTCACTGGTGTAGGGAGAGTACAACAGGGGGCTGAGGAGCTCCAGTGCTGAGGGTGAGCGTGGAGGAGGTGTGGTTTTCCATCCTGTCCACCTGGGGGCGTCCGGTCAGGAAGTCCAGAATCCAGTGGCAGATGGAGGAGTTCAGTCCCAGATCCTGGAGCTTTTTGCAGAGGTGTTGAGGGGACAATGGTGTTAAAGGCAGAGCTGTAATCCACAAACAGCATTCACACATTATTTACTTTCCTCTGGTCCAGGTGGGAGAGGGCAGTGTGGTTGATGGCGTCATCTGCGGACCTCTTAGACAGCTATGCAAACTGTAATTGGTCTAGGCAGCTGGGGAGGAGGGAGCGGATGTAGTTTCTAACCAGCTTTTCAAAGCATTTCATCACTATAGAAGTGAGTGCCACAAGACGGTAGTCATTCAGGAAGGCAGGACAGGCAGTTTTGGAGACAGGAATAATGGTGGAATCACAGATGGTGTTCATTTATTATTCTTTTTTTCTTTCTTTTTTTCTTTTTTATCATAATATGTTATGTTAATGTGTCACATCAACACCGGAAGAGGCAGTGCGGTCCAGTTCATGTAACACAGAGAGGCCTAAAAACAGGACTACAACACCCATCCTTCATGTACTTTCTCATGTTCACCATTATTCTGATTGCACATGCCTGGACTCAATGACAATCACACTACTTAAAGACTTCAACAGTTCATTGTGAAATATACACTCAGTGTCACGTACCTGTCTATACCAAGCCTTCTGTCTCTGTTCTCTAGTGTTTATGGTTACGACTACATTACTGGATTCTGGTTTATGTCATTGTCTCTTGCCCAAGTAACTCTGTTTGCAAATTGACTTCTGACTGTTTGTTGACTTTGGCCCTGCTTCTCATTTTGAATTTGTTTGTCTTTGAAAAAATAAAGAAACCGTCACTGATTCTGTCATCTGACAAAATACTTCGCCAACACATGTAGGCAGAAGGTTTCCACAAGAGGCGACAGGCTTTGGCCTCCCAAGGCCAACTTGTCAGTTAAGAACAGCAGCAGATTACCATGATGAATGCCCAGCTAGAGCAGCTAACCAACACACTGAACCCATGCTGGCTACTACAGCAGCACCCTCTCAATCTGCTTCTTCACTCATTGCACACCCTGACACATGCTCAGGTGATCCCGCTTCATGTAAAGGTTTCATGCTTCAGTGCTTACAGTATTTCTCTAGCCAGGAGAGAGTGGAGAAACATTATTGCACATTTCATCTTCCCTGTTAACCACTAAAGAACTAACATGGGCTACAGCCATCTGGCACAAGGAAGAGAGCACACCAACTCCTAACGTTTTCTTGAGCTTTTTCAGCAAGTGTTCGACCATACTCTGAAGGGAAAAGATGTGGGCAAAAAATTCCTCTAGCTCAGTCAAGGCCTCCAGAGCACCACAGAGTTCGTGCTGACATTCCGCACCTTAGCCACTGGCAGAGGCTGGAATGAACCGGTGCTCAAAATGGCATACTGGCAGGGCTTAAAACAAGATATTCTCATTAAAGTCACATGCTGTGATGACCAAGCCTCACTAGACTACCTCATCTGCCTTGATAACCTGTTGAAGAGCTGGCAGGAAGAATCTCAATAAATCCCCTCATGCAAGTCCGTAAGCATCTGAACCTATGCAGCTGGGACAAGCCAAGTTGACAATTATAGAATGCCAAAGGTGTCAGAAACACAAGTTTTGCTTTTACTGTGGCACCCCACAACATCAAGTAGCAGTTTGTCCAATGTGTCCCAAGCCCAGGCCCTCAAAATCCACCTCTGAGGGAGTTGATCAGTCCTCTTGCTCCAACACGGTGAGGGATCCTAAGATTCAAGACTCATCTCGAGATTTAATCTGTCCGTGCAGCCACTACGCAACCCACTGTACATCCAAGCCCTGGACGGTGGACCTATTAGAGGAGGTTTCATAACTCATCACAAGGCACCTATCATTCTCAGAGTCAGTGCTCTTCATAAAGAGAAAATCTCCCCACTAGTCACTATTACTAAGAAATTTTCCATTGTGCTGGGATTTCTCTGGATGCACACTCATGATCTCCAGATTTCCTGGTCCAATAGAGAAATCAGCCACTGGTCACCGCATTGTCATAACCACTGTCTACAAGCCCCTACGCTCCTTTCAGTGTCAACTTCATCTGAGAGTCCTGAAGCCAGCTCTAATGTGGAAATAACCCCACAGTATTAGGACCTCAAAGAACTTTTCAACAAAACCAAAGCAAGCAGTCTCCATTCATACAGACCCTATGACGGCGCTATTGGGCTTATGGCCGGCACCAAGTCTCTTCATAACTGAATCTATCCCCTCCCAGCTAAATAACCTGAAGCCATGGGTAAATACATCACTTAAGCCCTGAAATAGGGGTACATTCATCCCTCCACCTCACCCGCCTTGACTGAATTCTCCTTTGTGAAAAAGAAAGGAGGTCTCAGATCATGCATTGTTTACTGTGAATTAAACTAAGCCACTGTCAAATACCATTACCCTCTGCCTATGGTGCCTGTCACACTGGAACAACTGAGATAGGCAACAACCTTCACCAAGCTTGACCTGCGCAGTGCCTACAATATCATCCATATCCGTGAGGGCAATGAGTGGAAAATGGCCTTTAGCATGTGGGCTTTTTTGTGTTCCAGCATTGTTCCAATGCCTCATCAATGACGTCCTTCAGGACATGCTAGGCAAGTTTGTCATCCCCTACATCGATGATTTTCTTATTTATTCCCCATCCAAGGAAATTCATGTAACTCACATCAGAAAGGTTCTAGCATGGCTCCTAGAGAACCAACTCTTTGTCAAGGGGAGAAATGTGAGTTTCCCATGTCCACTATCTCATTTTTCTGCTATGTTATCACCCAGGAAGGAGTTCTCATGGACCAAGACAAGGTAACCATCGTAACAATCTGGCCTATCCCCACCACAGTCAAGGAGTTCCAGAGATTCTTGGGGTTCACCAATTTTTATTGAAGGTTCTTTAAGGGATCCAGTTCCATTGCCACACTCCTCTAATGCCATTCCAGTCTATTTTAGGTTACCAACCTTCCCTGTTCCTGTGGAATACCATCCCCATTGACTCTCCTGCATTCAATGAATGGTTCGAGCAGAGTGAGGGAGGTTGCACACCAACACTTGGAACAAATGGTATAAGTGTACAAAGAATTAGCAGACAGACATTTGGGTACCACTTCCCGAACCCGGAGATAGAATGTGGCTCTCCAGTAAGGACATCTGAGCCACACATGGATGCAAAAAGCTGACACATTGCTACAGTGGCCCATTCAAAGTTCACAAAAGGATCAATGAAGTGACCTACAAGCTTGACCTTCCATGCCACTGCCGCCTTGCCCCTTCATTTCATGTCTCCAAACTCAAACCAGTCACCTAAGGTCCCCTAGCTGTAAACATCCTTCCCCCCGACACCCTGCCCCAGCTCAGCTAGACATGGAAGGACAACTGGCCTACACAGTCAAAGAGATCTTTGACTCCCACTGAAGAGAGGGCAAGCTAAAATAGCTCATTCAGTGGGAGGGCCATGGGCTGGAAGAAAGCTGCTGGATTGCAGCCTGGGATGTACTTGACAGTCTAATATGATGTGGTGTCATGGCAATGGTGGAAGAGGCGCTGCTCACCAGGTGACGTAACACGGTGTGGCCTACAAACATGGCTGCCAACTACAACTCCCAGAGTATAACGCAGCCTACACACATGGTCACTGAGGACTACAACACCCAACCTTCATGTTCTTTCTCACATTCATGTTCACCATCATTCTGATTGCACATGCCTGGACTCAATCACAGTCACACTACTTAAAGACTCTCACTTCAACGGTTCATTGTGAAGTATACGATCAGTGTCAGATACCTGTCTATACCAAGCCTCCTATCTCTGTTCTCTAGTGTTTATGGTTATGATTACGTTTCTGGATTCTGGTTTATGTCTTTGTCTCTTGCCCAAGTAACTTGTTTGCACATTTCCTGACTCTTGCCCAGGTAACTTGTTTGCACGTAACTTGTCTTTGCAAAAATAAAGAAACTTTACCTGCAACTGTCACTGATTCCACCACCTGATGTAATGATATTGTATCCATATGTTATAATGTTTATGTTCACATGAAATGCAAAATAAAAATGTAAAATTACAAAAAAAAAAAATCAAATGTTGTTAATGTTATGAAATAACACAGAACATGTAACTTAAAAGGGCAATTGTGCATTGGTCATTAGAAGGTTAATTAACACATGAAACGTGTGCCATTGATAGATGGTAAGATGGTAAGGTTGTTAAATATATAATTTCCTTTTAATGTTTACCATTAAAAATACACTCTGAATATTGATACTTGTCATCTCAACATATATACTTACAAGGAATGTTTTAAGAGCTGAAAATGTCAGATTGTTAATGATTGTTTCTTTCGCTTGACTTTGAGCTTCCTGACCAGTGCTGTAGTGTTTACTTCTAACATAAAGACATTTCAATTGGTGAAGTGACACAAAATAAGTCAGTGTGAGCTGCTGGCTAAAATGTTTAAGTCTGAGTCATGAAAACACAGTGTTATTTCTGTTAAAGTGAAAGCATTGTGTGATGTGAGAAAGCGCTGCTGCAGCCAGTAACACTTCTTCAAATGCTTCAGTAGTGCTTTGACACTTGGTCCAAATAATTACGTCTGTACACAGGACTGATTCTGGGCTCGTTTGGGGTGGATTTATAACTGGAGGTTTGCCTTCACATGGAAGAATTCCTTTCCATACATCACTTTATGTTCATCCATTTGCTGTTTTCATTATGATTTATTATTATTATTACGTTACTGATGAGTTTCGACTGCTTAACCTGAAATTAAATTCCAGATACTAAATATTAAAATAGGATTAAAAAAAAGTATATTAATAACCGATGAAGTGGCAAGTTATTATTTTCATTTCATTTTTTATTTTACATGATTTACAGTGTAACTCATTTTATTACACATTGAGGGACATCATTCTGTTAATTTGTTGTGATATGTCTAATATGCCTCCCTGGACTCACAAACAAGTGCATATTGTGATGTGGAAAATATGATGTTATCTTTGAAGTTATAAAAAAATCTTAGAAATAAAGAGGACTACTGCGTTGTATATTCACTTTAGATTTTATTTTATTAAATCCATTTTTTGTATTTTTTTTTCAAGACTTCCTCTCTAATATGTTCATGAGCAATTCCCTCCCTCCAGGTAGGTCTCCCCTATCACACAACAGCTACCAACCAGGCAAGGCGAAGGCTATCACGTGCTATCTCCGAGACATGTGAAGCCACCCAGCTGCATCTTTTTGAACTGCTGCTCATGCAACATCAGGGTGCGGAATAATACACTCACAGATGCCCATGATTGGATAGTGTTGCTGTGATTGACAGGGGAGAGAGGGTATGTCCCTTAGTCCCCGAGAGCACAGCCAATTTTGCTCTCTCGGACTCCAGGCCACAGATGGCTGTGGCATCGTCGGGATTAGATCTCAAGACGATAGGGTGAACGATTTTCTACTGCGCCACTCAGGAGCCCTTAAATGCAGCTGTAAGTACAGCTGGTAAATACCTCCACATTACAGTTAGACCAAAATCATTCCAGTATACAGCCAATATAAGCAATTAGCTCTAGTTAAATCTAACACAGAATTTTCTTAAATCAGTATTTCTTCCATTTGTTTTTGAATTTCTAATTTGATCTTAATTTGAAAACAAGGAGGATTGTTGGAAAGAAAATAAGCATGAAGGCAAGAACTCCAACTCTAACAATGGAGAGCCAGAACAGCACATGCATCTGATCAGCACAACCTGTATGGAAAAAATAAATTGTTTTAAAAACAGAATCTGTGCTCTTGTTAACCGTTCCAGGTGTAGGAAAGTGTTTCATCTCTTCACCTTTACAAATAAATTGGAAAAGCAGCAAATGAACAGAAATGATACTAAATATGAATAATGTGAAATATTCAGCATTTAATGCATATGTACACATAATTCTGGTTAAAGTGTTGATCTGGAATTAGCAGGTTATCAGAGTAAAACTGTTTACCTTCAAATTGCAGATGTGTTCCAGATGTGAACTTTAGTGCACTTCCCTCCAATTCTCCACAGAAATATTCTCCTTCATCATCTTCTATCATTCCATTAATGTTGAGATCAAATTTATGGTCATTTACAGTAACACTGAAGCGGCTATCTTTAAATTCCTGACCAAATGTGTAGCCCAAAGCGTTACTGTATGGTTTTGCAAAAAACTGAGGCAATTTTCCAAAACTCTGTCTGTACCAAAATAAATTATTTTTGTTTCTGACCCTGCTAATGTTACACTCCATAGTTACATTTTCTCCATGCTTTACTGTTTTCACATGAAGCTCCTTGATGTCAGAAGTTTTTGCTGTAAAAAAGTGTTTAATATTTAATGTTTAATGATGTCAGTAAATTAGTTAAATATGCAATATTACTATTTTAAATGAAAGTTTTCAAAATGTTACTCACCAGCTGTGCAGAGACAAAGCAGAGAGTAAAGAGCGACAAAGAGTGTGATCATCATTCCTGTTTAGACAAAGTGATAGTGAGGTAATGAACTTGTGTGTTCAGTAGAAAACCAGGTCCAGACTCACAACTGATTGGATGTTTTGAAGCTGTGGACTGATTTGATTGGTCCATTAGCTGTAATGAGATGTGAAGCTCACAGTGAATTCTCATCTATTCTGATGCTGTGATGAGTCACATGACTTTACAGATATGATATACTGGAGCTCTATCAGTCCTGTGTGCTGGAACCTCTCTGATAGAAGAAGTTTAATGAAGTGCTTTTAGGTCAGCAGATCTAACAACCCCAAAGAGGAATAATGTGTAATCCCACTGTGGGGGAGCGGGACGCAGTACAGTTTCAGTATGGTCCTTTCACAAATCATTTGTCTAAGGTAGAAACTGGAGTGAGCGTTTATACAGGGCTTTTTACGGCAACCATCAGACACTTGAGGTAAAAAGGCTTATCTGTATTATTTAAGATGTAGACACTAGAAAGGTTTACAGCAGAAAAGGTTTTTTTTGTTTGTCATTTCTTTTTAAAAAGATGTTGTGTGCAGCAATGAATAAGAAAGTGTGCATTTAAATTAATGGTTTTTACTTTTAATTATAAAAAAGAGGAGTGACAGCTTTTTTCTAGAAGTGCTTGGTGGTTACCGTAAAACCCTGCATATACACGCACTAGAGTTTCTACACAATGGGCTTTACCATTGATCGTTAAAT
>CM040472.1:19495709-19509990 GCA_022758105.1 Pangasianodon gigas | reverse complement strand
CTAACGCGGGGCTCGCCGCTCGGGCTTTTATGCTTCCGGGTCGCTACGTCACCCCGCCCGTGACGTCTCGCCCATCCATTGGACGGATTAGACACGTGATTCAGAGCGCAGTCACGCGGGGGCGTTCCCATAGCGTTTCGTGACGCAGCGTCTCGTTCCCTCGGGGAACCATGGTTACATACGTAACCTGGAGACGTTTCTACACAACGGGCTTTACCATCGATCATTAAATTATATATTTAATGACCCGTTCTTACCATCTATTAAAATTATTCAAACTGTGCTACAGACTGTGCTCTATCTGTGTGAGGCCTGTTATCCACCCTAAAGGACATAACAAAAGAGAAAGAATAGTATAACCTCACACCTTTTGGTAGATTTGAATCATTTAATGATTAACCTGTATAAAAAAGGTTTAAACCTATTCATGCAAAACTTTTAGACAAAGTGCTGCTGCAGTCTATGAGTCTGGCAGTTTCAGCACCTTTGATGTGGTAAAAACCTTAATGGCCTCACGCTGGTATTTCGTTTGAGACATTTGTCCTCTAGTTTCCATCTCACACCAGAGAGTGTGTGTCAGTGTTAATGGAAACAGCACTGTGGTTTAAAGTGAGAGATATAATCTAAATAGTATGATTCTTTCTTTATCAGGGCTGTAAGAGATGTTAAACTTTTATAAATCCAGTGGTTCTGACCGAGATGGAGGTGTGGTAGCACACAACCGGCACGTCAGGTCTTGTTATGTGTAGTCCATCCCACCACCAAAGAGATCGGGACCAGGTTTTATAAAAATTAATATTATGGTAAGTGTTTTTCTTAGGTTACACTGTTTGTATTTTTCAGTGTGTGTGATGGATTCATGGCTCAGGCTCGGTACTTGGCTCTTCAAAGATGTAGTGGCCCAACCCTCCAGTGTTCACAACTGAACACACACACAGTAAAGCCTGGTTTAAACTTCTGTGTTAACTTGTATTTGTGTCTTTGCATCGTGATACTGAGGGGAGGATTATGGGTAAATGTGGCACGTAGCGATGTGCTAGCGCAGTCCAGTTTTATAGAGCACAGTCTCTAGCACAGTTTGAATAAATATTGCCTTCAACATTCTACATGATAATATTTAGAGACATGTTAATTAATGAACTCCAGCTCTTTTGTGTGTCAGCCTGAGGTTCTCACACAAAGACTATTGGACTGCTGAAGTGACCCAAATCAAGTCTGTATGAGCTGCTGATTAAAACACTCTGTCTCAGAAACTCAGAAACCACAATGCTATTTCTGTTAAACTAAAACAACTGCATGATGTGAGAGAGCTGCTGCAGCCAGGAACACTTCTACAAATGTGTTAAGAGCGTTTTCACACTTGGCCCCAACACTTGAGTCCACTCTCATGACTGCATCTAGGCTTGTTTGGGGGCGGGGCTCATAATCCCAGGTTTGCTTTCATACAGAGGAATTAATTCTTAGCCATGGATCACTTCTGCAATTCCATACCTCACTTATGCATATGCAACTTTGCTGGAGGTTCATCCTTTTATAGTTTTTTATTAGTTTCATTTGGTAGCAGCACTCAAGCAGCATGTCATCATGGAGGAATCCCTGCAAACGAGGAGCTGTTCTGGTGTAAGAAGATTTTAACCACAAAGGCCGACATGAGATGTGTGTATTTTTTTAACGTTTTCAGTACAAACACTCGCAGCACAAGGGTGAGCTCATTACAGTGAAGTTGCTCCAGTCCTAGCAAAGTGTGGTTTTATTTATCAGTAAGGCGTTCTGTCTCCTCCACTGACAATAACAACCCTTTCCCCAACATCACCAAACTTGAAACGGGAAGTGTACTGGCCTCACTGGCTACTTCACTAAGCTATCCAGTAAGTTCCACTCCTCCACACAGTGACCCCCGGACCACGACGTGATGTTGAGGTGTTTAATTTACATGAAAGGAGTGAAACTAAAACATACATACAAAGGCATCAGTAAGTAATTGGAGTTACACAAGCAGAAATCACACACTACATTCATTCATGCTTATGTTAGAAATGCTGGACTTAGCTAGAAATGCTAATTATTAACTGCTGTGACTAATTTACATGTCAAATGCTGTTAATGTCATGAAATAACACTGAACATGAAACTTAAAAGGGTAAGTCCATTGATGTCCTCAGAAAGTTAATTAACACATGAAATGTGTAGCTTTAATAGATGGTAAGACTGAGGCGATAAATATATAAGTTAACAACCAACGGTTAAAACTATAAAATTATATGCAAACTTTCTTATTAACTGCTGTGTTCAACATCTTTTAAAAATAAATAAAGAATAAAAGTAACCTTTTCTACTGTAAACCTTTCTAGTGTCTACATCTAAATAATACAGATGAGCTTCTTCCCCCCTCAAGTATCTGATGATTACCATAAAACCCTGTATAAACGCTCACTCCAGTTTCTACCTTAGACAAATGATTTGTGAAAGGACCATACTGAAACTGTACTGCATCCCGCTCCCCCACAGCGGGATTACACATTATTCCTCTTTGGGGTTGTTAGATCTGCTGACCTAAAAGCACTTCATTAAACAACTTCTATCAGAGAGGTTCCAGCACACAGGACTGATAGAGCTCCAGTATATCATATCTGTAAAGTCATGTGACTCATCACAGCATCAGAATAGACAAGAATTCACAGTGAGCTTCACATCTCATTAAAGCTAATGGACCAATCAAATCAGTCCACAGCTTCAAAACATCCAATCAGGCGTGAGTCTGGACCTAGTTTTCTACTGAACACACAAGTTCATTACCTCACTATCACTTTGTCTAAACAGGAACGATGATCACACTCTTTGTCACTCTTTAGTCTCTGCTTTGTCTCTGCACAGCTGGTGAGTAACATTTTGAAAACTTTCATTTAAAATAGTAATATTACATATTTAACTAATTTACTGACATCATAAAACATTAAATATTAAACATTATTCAAAAATATTAAATATTTTTTACAGTAAAAACTTCTGACATCAAGGAGCTTCACGTGAAAACAGTAAAGCGTGGAGAAAATGTAACTATGGACTGTGACATTCGCAGGGTCAAAAACAAAGATAGGGTAGTTTGGTACAGACAGAGTTTTGGAAAATTGCCTCAGTTATTTGCACAAAAAGTCTTTTGCAGTTTGTGCTACACGTTTGATCCAGGATTTAAAGATAGCCGCTTCAGTATTTCTTTAAAAGACCGTAAGTTTGATCTCAAAATTAATGAAACGATAGAAGATGATGGAGGAGAATATTTCTGTGGAGAACTGGATGGAAGTTTCCTAAAGTTCACATCTGGAACATGTCTGCAATTTGAAGGTAAACAGTTTTACTCTGATAACCTTCTATTTGCTATTTGGGGGTAGTCATGGCTTAATGTTTAGAGAGTCAGACTTGTAACCTGAAGGTGAACCTGAAGGTCGTGGGTTCGAGTCTCAGGTCCGGCAGGGATTGTAGGTTGGGGTGAGTGAATTAACAGTGCTCTCCCCGGGCGCCGCAACATAAAAGGCTGCCCGCTGCCCCTGGGGTGTGTGTGTGTATGCGCACTTGGAAGGGTTAAATGCAGAGCACAAATTCCGAGTATGGGTCACCATACTTGGCTACACATCACTTCACATGTTTAATTCCAGATCAACACTTTAAACAGAATTATGTGTACATATGTGAAATATTCAACATTTAATGCATTATTCATATTTAGTGTCATTTCTGTTTATTTGCCGCTTTTCCATTTTATTTGTAAAGGTGAAGAGATGAAACTCTGTCCTACACCTGGAACGGTTAACAAGAACACAGATTCTGTTACACTCCAGGGTTCAGACAGCAGCGATGGAAAAGGTAAGAGTTTTGATCAAATAAGCTTCCTTTCACTTTCTGTAACAGAATTTTCTCTAGTTAAAACCTTTTCCTGTTAATAAATCATCCAATATTGTAAAGTATTTTTTCAGTGTACTCCATTATGTACTTTAGCGTCTGATGTTTTTTTAAAACAATTTTATTTTTCCATACAGGTTACAGTTGTACTGATCAGATGCATGTGCTGTTCTGGCTCTCCATTGTTAGAGTTGGAGTTCTTGCCTTCATGATTACTGTCATTCCAATAATCCTGATTGTTTTCAAATTAAGATTAAATTAGAAATTCAAAAACAAATGGAAGAAATACTGATTTAAGAAAACAATGTATTAGATTTAACTAGAGCTAATGGCTTATATTGGCTGTATACTGGAATGATTTTGGTCTAACTATAATGTGGAGGTATTTACCAGCTGTACTTACAGCTGCATTTAAGGGCTCCTGAGTGGCACAGTAGAAAATCGCTCACCCTATCGTCTCGAGATCTAATCCTGACGATGCCACAGCCATCTGTTTCCTGGAGTCCAAGAGAGCCAAACTGGTTGTGCTCTTGGGGAGGGAGGGACATACTCTCTCTCCCCTGTCAATCACAGCGACACTATCCAATCGTGGGCATCTGTGAGTGTGTTATTCCGCACCCTGATGTTGCATGAGCAGTTCGAAAAGATGCAGCTGGCTGGCTTCACAGGTCTCGGAGGTATCACGTGATAGCCTTCGCCCTGCCTGGTTGGTAGCTGTTGTGTGATAGGGGAGACCTAACTGGAGGAAGGGAATTGTTCATGAACAAATTAGAAAGAAAGTCATGGAAAAATACAAAAAATGCATTTAATAAAATAAAATCTAAAGTGAATATACAATGCAGTAGTCCTCTTTGTTTCTAAGATTTCTCTTTATAACTTCAAAGATAACATCATATTTTCCAAATCACATCATGCACATGTTTAACAGTCCAGGGAGTCATATTAGACATATCACATACAACAAATTAAGAAAACTATGTTCCTCAGTTTGTAATAACATGAGTCATGCTGTAAATCATATAAAATAAAAATGAAATGTAAATAATAACTTGGCACTTCATCAGTCATTAATATACTTTTTTTATCCATTTTAATATTTAGTATTTGGAATTTAATTTCAGTTTAAGCAGTCGAATCTCATCAGTAATGCAGCAACCACTCGTTCTTTATATTTAGTCTTCTTACAGTTTAAGCCCCTTAATATTTATGGAAATATTATAGAAATATTGTAACCATAAAATATTAACCACAAAATGTGTACTCAGATTTGATAATATTTAATCCTCAATGGTATAGATGTATGGAACCGGTAGAGTGCACAAGGTGTCACGGAGGCCTGAAAGTGATCTATATGACCTTAGATAGGAATGGGTAGCCTGCAGGAAATGTATAACACGGAGGCCTGAAAGCGCCCTATATGAACTTACATAGGCAGTGGTAGCCTCCTAAGTGGGGAGAGCAGGAACAAGCTGTAAATTTAAGTGAGAAAGGCTGCGTTAAACCATATATGGGAATGTTGGGTCTTGTGAAAAACAGGTTGTGGAAGCTTCTTCATGTCATTGTGTATATAAGAATGCCCTTCTGAAGAGTTGGGGAGCTTTTGTCTGCAGGCAACAGCTCGGCTTAATTCTGGAAAGAATAAAGTCTAATGGCGTCAACAACCAGGCTCTCCAGAGTGATCTTTGATCTGCATGAATCGGTACAACAAAATACGTAATTTAAAACACATAAACGTGCATTATAGTTACTGATTTACTGACTACAAATGGGAAAAATGAAAGCGGTGGTCTGGGGTTTGCTTCATCTGAACTCTGGTCTGGTCTGCATTGTGTGTGGAAGCTATCAGCACCGTGCTGCATGCCGAGCAATGTGATTGGTTCAACTTGTCACCTGTTTCAAGTTTAGTGATGATGGGAAAACGGTCAGACTTTCATAAGACTGGAGCACTGTAATTATCTTACTCTTGTGGTGCGAGTGTTTGTACTGAGAACTTACAAAAGAAAACGTCTTCTCTTTTCCAGGTTTTCCTGCACAATGCCATGCCATGCTTGTAAACAGTGCTGTTCTTTGTTGCATGTCTGTTGGTACCAAAGGAAAATAATAATAAAAACAGCAAATGGATGAACATAAAGTGATGTATGTAAAGGAATTCTTCCATGTGAAGGCAAACCTCCAATTATAAGCCTGCCCCAAACGAGCCCAGAATCAGTCCTGTGTGCAGACTTAATTATTTGGACCAAGTGTCAAAGCACTCTTGAAGCATATGAAGAAGTGTTACTGGCTGCAGCAGCACTTTCTCACATCACACAATGCTTTTACTTTAACAGAAGTAACATTGTGTTTTCATGACTCAGACTTAAGAGTTTTAGCCAGCAGCTCACACTGACTTATTTTGCGTCACTTCAACAATCGAAATGTCTTTATGTTAAAAGTAAACACTACAGCACGGGTCAGGAAGCTATCAAAGTCAAGCGAAAGAAACAGTCATTAACAATCTGACATTTTCAGCTCTTAAAACATTCCTTGTAAGTATATATGTGTGACTAACGGTAGGCTAAGATTCACTCTGGGATCAGGTGAACAGTCACTCACTTTTCTTTTATTGGACCTGGGACAAACACGACCAAAGGCTGGTTAACATATAGTGGACCGATCTTGCTCAAAGGTTTTAACGACAGCGAGAGATATAACATATAGTGAGAGGTGAAAATATAGTGGACAGAAACTCAAAATAAAGCATACATTTAGGAAAATAAAATATAAAACACTCATTCCGTCAATACTTCCATCAATTCACATTAATAGAAAACAACAATAAACGTCTCCAGGTTACGTATGTAACCTGGAGACGTTCCCCTTCAGGAACTCGAGCTGCGTCGAAACGCTATGGGAACGAGTATGCCCACGCCACCAGACTTACAAATCCCTGCCTAGTGTGGAAGAGCACAGCTAGGGCGAGAGAACAAAAGAGCACAGAGTGGCTCGCATGTCGAGGCCATAGAACCCGACGAAAGTCAGGGGCACGGACCAACCCGCAGCGTTGCAGATGTCCTGCATAGGGACACCTGCCAGAAAGGCCTTGGAGGCCGCCACACTTCTAGTGGAGTGAGCCTTGACTCCCGAGGGCGAGGGGAGATCATAGGACTCATAGGCCAGACAGATGGCATCCACGACCCACCGGGCAGCTCTGAGGACATATGCGTCCAGTGGTCACACTGGACACATACAGTTAAGCCTCTGCTGGTCGAGCTCCCGAAAGGGAGGAGGACAGAAGGCCTGGAGTACGACAGGCCGTGGTGTAGAGGAGGGAACTTTTAGGAGTATACCCCGCTTGAGGGTAGAGAAATGCTTTAGCCAGACCAGGCGCAAAGTCTAAAAGAGAGGGCCACTGAGAGGGCCTGTAGATCCCCAACTCTCTCGAGAGAAGGAGGTTTACAGAAAGCCTCCAGCACCACAGCCAGGTCCCACGGAGGGGCACGAGATCGTACCGGAGGCCTCAGCCTCAGCGCACCGCGGAGGAAACATGTAACTAGGGGGTGCTTGCCCATAGACTGACCACCGTGAGGGGCGTGATAGACCTTCAAGGTGGAGAGGGTCAACCCTGCGGAGAATCGGACCTGCAGGAACTCCAGCACTGTACCAACTGGGCAGTTAACTGGGTCGAGCTGGCAGTATCCGCACCAAGAAGTGAAAAATTTCTACTCAGGGCATACAGTTTCCTCATTGAGGGAGCTCTGGATTGGAGAATGGTCTCAACAACCTCGGTTGAGAGACTGGAAGCTACGAGTTGTGCCCCCCCAGAGGTCACACCCACAGCCTCCACAACTCCGGGCAGGGGTGGAAGCCCGCCTGTGAGAGGAGGTCCCTCCTGACGGGGATCTCCCATGGAACACCGTCGAGGAGGGAAATCGGGTCCGAGAACCATACTCGGCCCGGCCAGAACAGGGCTACTAACAACAGAAGGACCCCATCCTGGCACACTCTCTCCAGAGCTCCCGGGAGCAGAGCAATTGGGGGAAAGGCATACAGACGAAGCCTCTGCCAGGTCTGTACATGGCATCCAGTCCGAGAGGAGCTGGATGAGACAGAGAGAACCAGAGGGGACAGTGCGATATCTCCTGAGTCGCAAACAGATCCACCTGAGCCCAGCCAAACACTCTCCATATCTGCTTCACCATCTCAGGGTGAAGTCTCCGTTCCCCGGGCCTCGACCCCTGCCTCGACAGGATGTCTGCTCCTGTATTGAGATGCCCAGGGATGTAAACTGCTCCCAACAGGAGGAGTTTCCCCTGGGACCACACAAGGATCTGGTGCGCCAGCCTGTAAAGGGGGGCGCTAACGCACACCTTCCCGGTGGTTGACGTAAGAGACCACCTCTGTGTTGTCGGTGCGCACCAACACATGGCGAACTCTTAGGTCTGGGAGAAAGTGTTTCAAAGCTAGAAACACGGCCATCATCCCCAGGCAGTTAATGTGCCACGTGAGATGGCGGCCGCTCCACGGACCGCGGGCTCTCCAATCGTTGATATAATTCAGTATGCGGATGTCCTGGAGTCGCAGAGGAGCCAGAGCAGCATCCACACCTTTCATGAAAGTGCGGGGTGAGAGTGCCAGGCCGAAAGGAAGAACCCGATATTGGTAAGCTTCGCCCCCAAAAGCAAACCTCAGAAACTTCCTGTGTTGGGGAAGGACGGAGTTTTGGAAGTATGCGTCTTTTGATCGATCGTGACAAACCAGTCCTCGGAGCTGATCTGAGTTTGATTGTGAGCATCCTGAACTTCAGTCGCATGACTGAGCGGTTCAATTGATGCAGATCTAAACTGGGACGCAACCCTCCAACCTTCGTTGGAACGATGAAGTACCAGCTGTAGAACCTGGACTCTCTTTTGTGAAGAGGGACCACCTCAATGGCCTCTTTCCTCAAGAGAGTGTTTACTTCTTGTTCCATTAGCAGAGCCTGCTTGGGGCGCACAGAGTGGGAAGAACCCTGGAAAAACGAGGCACTGGAGAACCCAATTGGATTCGGTAGCCTCTCTCTACAGTATGCAGGACCCATTGAGACACATTTGGCAGAGGTTTCCACACTGCCAAATAGTGTACTAAGGAAATCAGTCTCTCGAGACTGACCTCTGGTGTAATGAGAGCGGCTAGCTCGGTGCCCTGAAGCGGCGGACCGGCAGGGGACGGCCGAACTATCTGCTCTGGGAACCTCCGAAGAGGTAGCGAGCCTCCCAGTACCGCTACGTTCCTGGGCGGAAACTGAGAGAAGCGCTTGCCGGAGACCGCTGCGCCCTGAAGCACCATGGGTGGCAGGGTTGGCGGAACGATCTCCTGAGTCTAGAAGGGCCTCCCCCACGACCTCTACACCTTGGTGTGGAGGTCGGGGAAGAAAGGTAGGCTCCGGCGTGGAGGTGGCGGCTCCTCAAAGAGAGCCTTCCGGGAGCGAAGCACACGCAGCGGCAAACGCACGCAATGCGGGCTCCGCTCCTAAGCAGACAACACACAGACCGTGTGTATCCCCACCCGTAATATAGCGCGAGCAGGGAGAAACACACCGCCTAAAATGCTGCCTGTTCTCGCCTCATGTTTCGTCTTTTCGCGAGCTTTAGGCATGCGGCAGCGAAAGCGAAACAACATAAAAGGACCAGTGGATCTGCCGGATGAGAAAGAAGAAAGGAACTCACCCGTCTCCATTCCCTCCACCAAATCCATTTGCGAACCCCACGAGTGTAACCGCCGCTCTGCCTCGGCAGAAGCGGGCCAGCACCGCGAGGAACGCTGGTGAAGGCTCCCTCCTCAAAAAGAGCCTTCTGGGAGCGAAGCGCACGCAGCGGCAAACGCTCGCAATGCGGGCAGCCGGCTCCCTCGAGAGCCGACTTTGCGTGCTCTGCTCCCAAGCATACAAAACAGCCTAAAACGCTGCCCGCTCTCGCCCTCATGTTTTGTCCTTTTGGCATAATGCTTTGAGAGACAAACAATACAAAATCAGACTGACACACACAGAGCACTTGCTGAATGACAGAAAGCTGCCACTGTATCCACCGCACGTGCTTTTAAGCTTCCTGGTCGCTACGTCACCCCGCCCGTGACGTCTCGCCCATCCATTGGACTGATTACACATGTGATTCAGAGCGTGGTCACGCTGAAGGCGTTCCCATAGCATTTCGACGCAGCTCGAGTTCCTGAAGGGGAACTAAGTGACCATCAGTTTATGAATTACATATTTTTTTAAAATGAAACAGACCAGGAAAAGCTAGCTACATAACTTAGCTTCATAACTCAGCACGTGCAAGCAGATTACACGTGCTCTAATGCTCAGTCTCAATTAGGGCTGGAATTTCTTACAAAGAACATGGATATTACAAAATAAAACACATATCTGGAACAAACACGACCAAAGGCTGGTTAACATACAGTGGACCGATGTTGCTCGGAGGTTTTAACTGAAATAAACAGTGGTTCGGAGTTCACATGCAGGTTAATGGCGCAATTAGATACCCTCGGCTTTATCATTGCAAATATCATACACTGGACCTGACCGACAGAATCTGAATGCTGATAGGTGAAAGAAGTAACCTTTTGTGTGATTCAAGCTCTAAACCTGCACCTGAAAACAACCATAATTCATTTTTACTTACAATAGAGCAATCATCGGAGCAACTTACCGACAGCGAGAGATATAAAGCGTAGCGCCACCCCACCATATAAGGTATGCAAATATATGCAAATATAGTGGTCCAACAGCCAATGGTAAGTTTTCCCAATTTCGCCATGAATTTAACATTCTCTCCATCTCTCTCTCTCTCTTGCTCTCTGTCGAGCTACACATGCTACTTCTGAGATGCCAGTGGTGCTGACCCCTGCTGCTCCCCAGACCTGCCTGACCCATCCTGATGCCCTACTTCTGGTTGGAGTTCTCATCGGTTGAGTTCGCGATTGCTGTAGTGGCTTTGGGGCTGCAGTTGCCACGAGCACCTTCGCACTCAGGACTGCATCAGTGGACAGTGGATAGATTTTAACCAACAGGACTTCTTGCGAAAACTGTGATGAATTTACTGGTTGCACAATTGCACTATTTGTCCATATAGTACACAATAATAGAAGGAATTTATTTATAATTGCACTATCCGTTGCATCCAGATGAGGATGGGTTCCCTTTTGAGCCTGATTCCTCTCTAGGTTTCTTCCTCATATTGTCTCGGGGAGTTTTTCCTTGCCACCGTTGCCTCTGGCTTGCTCATTAGGGATAAATTCACATATTTACAATATATTTTTTGTGAATCCAACTATTTCTGTAAAGCTGCTTTGTGACAATGTCCATTGTTAAAAGAGCTATACAAATAAAATTGAATTGAATTTAACAGCAATATTTGAACTCTGTTACATATGTTGTGATGACAAGTATCAATATTCAGCATGTATTTTTAATTTGAAACATTAAACGATAATTATATATTTAATGACCTGTTCTTACCATCTATCGAAGCCACACGTTTCATGTGTTAATTAACTTTCTAATGACCAATGCACATTTGCCCTTTTAATTTCATATTCCTTGTTATTTCATAACATTAACAGTATTTGATTAATTTTTTTGTTATAATTTTACATTTTTATTTTACATCTTATTTGAACATAAACATTATAATATATGCATACAATATCATTACATCAGGTGGTGGAATCAGTGACAGTTGCAGGTAAAGTTTCCTTATTTTTGCAAAGACAAGCAAATCCAAAATGAGAAGTAGGGTCAAAGTCAACAAACAGGCAGAAGTCAGGAGATGTGCAAACAGAGTTACATGGGCAAGAGACAAAGACATAAACCAGAATCCAGAAATGTAGCCATAACCATAAACACTAGAGCACAGGGACAGAAGGCTTGGTATAGACAGGTATGTGACACTGACCGTATACTTCACAATGAGCTGTTGAAGTGAGAGTCTTTAAGTAGTGTGACTGTGATTGAGTCCAGGCATGTGCAATCCGAATAATGGTGAACATGAGAAGGTACGTGAAAGATGGGTGTTGTAGTCCTGTTTTTAGGCCTGTCTGTGTTACGTGAGCTGGAGAGCACTGCCTCTTCCAGTGTTGATATGACACATTAACATAATGTGGCATGATGGACTAATGCCTATCTGCCTGAGTTGTTGCTGGGATAGTTGTTACTGTGACACTCGTGATGTCATTAATTGGTGCCATGTTGAGCGTATATATAAGCGACACACTCCGGTAGCTCAGATATGCATCATTTCCCAGGATATCACCCCGTTTCCTGGCCTGTGGTTGGAAGCTGCTGTGACTGCTCTGACACCTTTTGCTGTCTGCTCTTCCGAGTTGGCTTCATTGTTTGAAAAGTGGGTGATAACATTACTGCCGGTTTATTGCTTTTCATCTTATCGCTTCTGGATTAAATTGATACACATTTGCCCTTCATTAGGTGTGTAGTTTATTTGATTAGCACAACATTGTATTGGCTGTTGTAGTTGGGCGATTGGCAATTTTTTTTTTTTTTCAGCTTAGCGTTATCGGTTATGCATACGGACGGCGACTGTTGAATGTAGGCCGAATAATTGAGTACCATGTTAGATCCAGAGTCCCGTGACCATTTTAACGGTAGGTTAGTGTTTCTTAGTAATTTCCCTCTTTTTTATAACATTGAATATGATTATTTTAAACCGTATCCACTGTCTGCAGGGTGAAGTGCCAGTTCTTTGCAGTGCATTACCGCTGCTTTGTTCCTAGTGGTCTGCATCGAGCACATCGTGTGTTTGTTCCTGTGTGTTAGCCCTCATTGTGGATACTTTTCTTTTGTTTTTTGTGTTTGTTTATTAATTTTTTTTATTTTTATTTTTTAAAACACCAGCTGATCATTCATTTTAATATTTTAATATTGTTTTCTTCTTTGTGTAATGGAGCATTGTGATTGGTTTTCTCATTTGTTAGAGCCAATCAGCCGTCATTCAGTTTAACAGTTCAATTTTGTTTCTTTCTTTGTATTGTGAACTTGGAACATTATTATTTTGTCTTTATTTGTTTGGAATTGTTTGTGTTAATTTAATTTGTGTATAGTTAAGTGTATTGAAGCCTGGCGGAACATTGAAGCCTCGTGGCTTGTTTTTATTTGTCATCTGCAACAGGGCTACTATTTTGTGTGCTAATTTTGTGTGTGTGTGTGTGTGTGTGTGTGTGTTTTCTTCTAGGAGCTGCAGGCCTCCATAGGAGTAAGGAGTGTGGCTGTCCTCCTCCTTTTGGTGGTGGTGTCTTTTCACCGAATGCTGTGCCTTGCAGTGTGCACGGGGATTTTCTGCTGGTACATGTGTGAGTGTGGGGTGTGAATAGGGTGAACAATTTCCTTTTTGCCCAGTCTGCCCCGTAGTTGAGGCCGCAGCTCTGTGAAGTTGCCTTTAATGTAATGGGATATTTAGGTGTGTACCTTTTTAAGTGAAGGCTATATTGTGTTACTGTGTTTTGTTGTAATAAAGTATTTTTTTTTGTTTGAGAATAGATACCTGTGTCTCCATGTTTTATTCTGCCTTTGGGTGGGGAACCTGCATTTAGTTTTTGGGGTAAATTCTGTGGGTGAAATTCCCATAGTGGTGTAGACGGAAAGCAGATTTTTCTAATTATTTCTTTAGTTTAGGTAACGTTTTAATTCAGATCTTGCTTCGGACCATACCACCCGGTCACAATAACATAAAATATAAAGTAAAAAGAAAGAAAATAAATATAGTGGTTTTTAAAAGGTATTTCTTTACCAATCCTTCTATATACGCAATAAAAAATGAGTGTACAATAGATTCTGTATCTGCTTTACTAAAAATCTCTTCTTTTGTTACTGAGGACACATTTATAGGAGAGAGGCCCTACTGAACACCAATTCTGTCTTTGTTTATTTTACCATTGAAAGGTTGCTGCATCTAGAGTTTTCTTGACTAATAGGTTCATCATCAGGAGCAAGTGATTTCCAAGTGATGAAAATTTCAACCAGAAACAGGGCATCAGGATCAGCAGGCCCCGAGAGCTGAATAGGTCAGGGTCACTGAAATCTCAGGAATAGCATGTGTAACTCAAGAGAGAGAGAGAGAGATTATTAGGTATCCTCATTGTCACATAATGGTTAAAGAAATTGTACATTGTGTGTAGAGTGCAAGCAGGGACTCCAGCAAGACAAGGTATGACAACTGTTACGAACCCCTATTTTAAATTAGCCAGAAAGGGGAACGCAACACAAAGAAGGACGCGTGAATCCTAGATGTCATGCAAAAGGAAAAACATTTATTTAAAGAACAAACCTAAACATAACACAAAGGAAACACGTATCAAAACAAAAACAAAGAAAAAACAAATGTTCCTAAAAGAACGTTCGAAAAATGAAAACCAC
>CM040472.1:19294640-19305455 GCA_022758105.1 Pangasianodon gigas | reverse complement strand
GACCTAAAAGCACTTCATTAAACTTCTTCTATCAGAGAGGTTCCAGCACACAGGACTGATAGAGCTCCAGTAGATCATATCTGTAAAGTCATGTGACTCATCACAGCATCAGAATAGACAAGAATTCACTGTGAGCTTCACATCTCATTACAGCTAATGGACCAATCAGATCAGTCCACAGCTTCAAAACATCCAATCACGCGTGAGTCTGGACCTGGTTTTCTACTGAACACACAAGTTCATTACCTCACTATCACTTTGTCTAAACAGGAACGATGATCACACTCTTTGTCACTCTTTACTCTCTGCTTTGTCTCTGCACAGCTGGTGAGTAACATTTTGAAAACTTGCATTTAATATAGTAATTTAACATTTTTAATTAATTTACTGACATCATTAAACATTAAATATTAAACACTTTTTTACAGTAAAAACTTCTGACATCAAGGAGCTTCACGTGAAAACAGTAAAGCGTGGAGAAAATGTGACTATGGAGTGTGACATTAGCAGGGTCAAAAACAAAGATAAGGTAGTTTGGTACAGACAGAGTTTTCGAAAATTACCTCAGTTTTTAGCAAGACATTACAGTAACACTTTGGGCTACACATTTGCTGAGGGATTTAAGGATAGCCGCTTCAGTATTACCGTAAATGAGCATAGATTTGATCTCAACATTAATGAAACGAGAGAAGATGATGGAGGAGATTATTTCTGTGTAGAATTGGAGGGAAATGCACTAAAGTTCACATCTGGAACACGTCTGCTATTCAAAGGTAAACAGTTTTACTCTGATAACCTGCTAATTCCAGATCAACTCTTTAACCAGAATTATGTGTACATATGCATTAAATGTTGAATATTTCACATTATTCATATTTAGTATCATTTCTGTTTATTTGCTGCTTTTCCATTTTATTTGTAAAGGTGAAGAGATGAAACCCTGTCCTACACCTGGAACGGTTAACAAGAACACAGATTCTGTTACACTCCAGGGTTCAGACTGCAGTGAAGGAAAAGGTAAGAGTTTTAATCACATAAGCTTCCTTTCACTTTCTATAACAGAATTTTCTCTAGTTAAAACCTTTTCCTGTTAATAAATCGTCCAATATTGTAAAGTATTTTTTTCAATGTACTCCATTATGTACTTTAGCTTCAGATGTTTTTTAAAACAATTTATTTTTTCCATACAGGTTACAGTTGTTCTCCATTGTTAGAGTTGGAGTTCTTGCCTTCATGATTATTGTCTTTCCAATGATCCTCCTTGTTTTCAAATTAAGATTAAATTAGAAATTCAAAAACAAATGGAAGAAATGCTGATTTAAGAAAACAATGTGTTAGATTTAACTAGAGCTAATGGCTTATATTGGCTGTATACTGGAATGACTGTAATGTGGAGGTATTTACCAGATGTACTTACAGCTGCATTTAAGGGATCCTTAGTGGCGCAGTAGAAAATCGTTCACCCTATCGTCTCGAGCTCTAATCCCGACGATGCCACAACCATCTGTCCAAGAGAGCAAAATTGTCCGTGCTCTCGGGGAGGGAGGGACATACTCTCACTATTCTGTCAATCACAGCAACACTATCCAATCATGGGCATCTGTGAGTGTGTTATTCCGCACCCTGATGGCTGGTTTCACATGTCTCGGAGATAGCACGTGATAGCCTTCATCCTGCCTGGTTGGTAGCTGTTGTGTGATAGGGGAGACCTAACTGGAGGAAGGGAATTGGCCATGAACAAATTAGAGACGAAGTCATAGAAAAATACAAAAAATGCATTTAATAAAATAAAATCTTAAGTGAATACACAACGCAGTAGCCATCTTTATTTCTAAGATTTTTTTTTTGTAACTTCAAAGATAACATCATATTTTCCACATCACATTAGACATATCACATACAACAAATTAAGAAAATGATGTCCCTCAGTTTGTAATAACATGAGTCACGCTGTAAATCATGTAAAATAAAAATGAAATGTAAATAATAACTTGGCACTTCATCAGTCATTAATACACTTTTTTTTTTTAATCCATTTTAATATTTAGTATTTGGAATTTAATTTCAGTTTAAGCAGTCGAAACTCATCAGTAATGCAGTAACCACTCGTTCTTTATATTTAGTCCTCTTACAGTTTAAGCCCCTTAATATTTATGGAAGTATTATAGAAATATTGTAACCATTAAATACAAAATGTGTACTCAGATTTGATAATATTTAATCCTCAATAGATGTATAGATGTATGGAGCCAGTATAGTGTACACGGTGACACGGAGGCCTGAAAGCGCCCTGTATGAACTTACATAGGCAGTGGTAGCCTCCTAAGTGGGGAGAGCAGGAACAAGCTGTAAATTTTAGTGAGAAAGGCTGCCTTAAATCATAACATAAGCATATATGGGAATGTTGGGTCTTGTGAAAAACAGGATGTGGAAGCTTTTTCATGTCAGTGTATATAAGAATGCCCTTCTGAAGAGTTAGGGAGCTTTTGTCTGCAGACAACTGCTCAGCTTAATTCTGGAAAGAATAAAGTCTAATGGCATCAACAACCAGGCTCTCCAGAGTGATCTTTGATGTGCATGAATCACTACAACAATATACGTAATTTAAAACACATAATCATGCATTATAGTTACTGATTTACTGACTACAAATGGGAAAAATGAAAGCGGTGGTCTGGGTTTTGCTTCATCTGAACTCTGGTCTGGACTGCATTGTGTGTGGAAGCTATCAGCGCCACGCTGCATGCCAAGTAATGTGATTGGTTCAACTTGTCACCTGTTTCAAGTTTAGTGATGATGGGAAAACGGTCAGACTTTCATAAGACTGGAGCACTGTAATTATCTTATGGTGTGAGTGTTTGTACTGAGAACTTACAAAAGAAAACGGCTTCTCTTTTCCAGGTTTTCCTGCACAATGCCATGCCATGCTTGTAAACAGTGCTGTTCTTTGTTGCATGTCTGTTGGTACCAAAGGAAAATAATAATAAAAACAGCAAATGGATGAACATAAAGTGATGTATGTAAAGGAATTCTTCCATGTGAAGGCAAACCTGCAATTATAAATCCGCCCCAAACGAGCTCAGAATCAGTCCTGTGTGCAAGTTTAATTATTTGGCCAAGTGTCAAAGCACTCTTGAAGCATATGAAGAAGTCTTACTGGCTGCAGCAGCACTTTCTCACATCACACAATGCTTTCACTTTAACAGAAGTAACACTGTGTTTTCAAGCCTCAGACTTAAGAGTTTTAGCCAGCAGCTCACACTGACTTATTTTGCATCACTTCAACAATCGAAATGTCTTTATGTTAGAAGTAAACACTACAGCACGGGTCAGGAAGCTATCAAAGTCAAGCGAAAGAAACAATCATTAACAGTCTGACATTTTCAGCTCTTAAAACATTCCTTGTATATGTGTGACTAGCGGCAGGCAAAGATTCACTCTGGGATCAGGTGAACAGTCACTCAGTTTGGTTTTATTGGACCTGGGACAAACACGACCAAAGTCTGGTTAACATATAGTGGACTGATGTTGCTCAGAGGTTTTAACAACAGCGAGAGATATAACATATAGTGAGAGGTGAACATATAGTGGACAGAAACTCAAAATGAAGCATACATTTAGGAAAATAAAATATAAAACACTCATTCCGTCATTACTTCCATCAATTCACATTAATACAAAACAACAATAAACTAAGTGACCATCAGTTTATGAATTACATATTTTTTTTAAATGAAACAGAAAGAAAAAGCTAGCTACACAACTCAGCACGTGCGAGCAGATTACACATGCTCTAATGCTCAGTCTCAATTAGGGCTGGAATTTCTTACAAAGAACATGGATATTACCAAATAAAACACATACCTGGAACAAACACGACCAAAGGCTGGTTAACATACAGTGGACCAATGTTGCTCGGAGGTTTTAACTGAAATAAACAGAGGTTCAGAGTTCACATGCAGGTTAGTGGCGCAATTAGATACCCTCGGCTTTATCATTGCAAATATCATACACTGGACCTGACCAACAGAATCTGAATGCTGATAGATGAAAGAAGTAACCTTTTGTGTGATTCAAGCTCTAAACCTGCACCTGAAAACAACCATAATTCATTTTAACTTACAATAGAGCAATCATCGGAGCAACTTACTGACAGCGAGAGATATAAAGCGTAGCACCACCCCACCATATAAGGTATGCAAATATATGCAAATGTAGTGGCGCAACAGCCAATGGTAAGTTTTCCCAATTTCAGCATGAATTTAACATTCTCTACCTCTGTCTCCATCTCTCTCTCTCTCTCTTGCTCTCTGTCGAGCTACACATGCTACTTCTGAGATGCCAGTGGTGCTGACCCCTGCTGCTCCCCGGACCTGCCCGACCCATCCTGATGCCCTACTTCTGGTTGGAGTTCTCATCGCTTGAGTTCGCTCACTGCTGCTGGGGGTGGCCCCATATGGATGGTCTGAAGAACCGTTTGGATTGCTGGGGATGGTGCCACCTGGGGGCTGTGGAGATGGCTTGGGGATCACATATGGGGAGCTGTACCGAAACGGCTTGGGACTGCAATTGCTGTAGTGGCTTTGGGGCTGCGGTTGCCACGAGCAGCTTCGTACTCAGGACTCCATCAGTGGACAGTGGATAGATTTTAACCAACCGGACTTCTTGCGAAAACTGTGATGAATTTACTGGTTGCACAATTGCACTATTTGTCCATATAGTACACAATAATAGAAGGGATTTATTTATAATTGCACTATCCGTTGCACCCAGATGAGGATGGGTTCCCTTTTGAGCCTGATTCCTCTCAAGGTTTCTTCCTCATATTGTCTCAGGGAGTTTTTCCTTGCCACCGTTGCCTCTGGCTTGCTCATTAGGGATAAATTCACATATTTACAATATATTTTTTGTGAATCCATCTATTACTGTAAAGCTGCTTTGTGACAATGTCCATTGTTAAAAGAGCTATACAAATAAAATTGAATTGAATTTAACAGCAATATTTGATCTCTGTTACATATGTTGTGATGACAAGTATCAATATTCAGCATGTATTTTTAGTGTTAAACATTATAAGGAAATTATATATTTAATGACCTGTTCTTACCATCTATCAAAGCCACACATTTCATGTGTTAATTAACTTTCTAATGACCAATGCACATTTGCCCTTTTAATTTCATATTCCATGTTATTTCATAACATTAACAGTATTTGATTAATTTTTTTGTTATAATTTTACATTTTTATTTTACATTTTATTTGAACATAAACATTATAATATATGCATACAATATCATTACATCAGGTGGTGGAATCAGTGACAGTTGCAGGTAAAGTTTCCTTATTTTTGCAAAGACAAACAAATCCAAAATGAGAAGCAGGGTCAAAGTCAACAAACAGGCAGAAGTCAGGAGATGTGCAAACAGAGTTACATGGGCAAGAGACAAAGACATAAACCAGAATCCAGAAATGTAGCCATAACCATAAACACTAGAGCACAGGGACAGAAGGCTTGGTATAGACAGGTATGTGACACTGACCGTATACTTCACAATGAGCTGTTGAAGTGAGAGTCTTTAAGTAGTGTGACTGTGATTGAGTCCAGGCATGTGCAATCCGAATAATGGTGAACATGAGAAGGTACGTGAAAGATGGGTGTTGTAGTCCTGTTTTTAGGCCTGTCTGTGTTACGTGAGCTGGAGAGCACTGCCTCTTCCAGTGTTGATATGACACATTAACATAATGTGGCATGATGGACTAATGCCTATCTGCCTGAGTTGTTGCTGGGATAGTTGTTACTGTGACACTCGTGATGTCATTAATTGGTGCCATGTTGAGCGTATATATAAGCGACACACTCCGGTAGCTCAGATATGCGTCATTTCCCAGGATATCACCCCGTTTCCTGGCCTGTGGTTGGAAGCTGCTGTGACTGCTCTGACACCTTTTGCTGTCTGCTCTTCCGAGTTGGCTTCATTGTTTGAAAAGTGGGTGATAACATTACTGCCGGTTTAGTGCTCTTCATCTTATCGCTTCTGGATTAAATTGAAACACATTTGCCCTTCATTAGGTGTGTAGTTTATTTGATTAGCGCAACATTGTATAGGCTGTTGTAGTTGGGCGATTGGCAATTTATTCTATTTTCAGCTTAGCGCTATCGGTTATGCATACGGACGGCGACTGTTGAATGTAGGCCGAATAATTGAGTACCATGTTAGATCCAGAGTCCTGAGGCCATTTTAACGGTAGGTTAGTGTTTCTTAGTAATTTCCCTCTTTTTTATAACATTGAATATCATTATTTTAAACCGTATCCACTGTCTGCAGGGTGAAGTGCAGGTTCTTTACAGGGCATTACCGCTGCTTTGTTCCTAGTGGTCTGCATCAAGCACATCGTGTGTTTGTTCCTGTGTGTTAGCCCTCATCGTGGATACTATTCTTTTGTTTTTTGTGTTTGTTTGTTAATTGTTTTTTTTTTTCTTTTTTTAGTTAAAACACCAGCTGATCATTCATTTTAATATTTTAATATTGTTTTCTTCTTTGTGTAATGGAGCATTGTGATTGGTTTTCTCATTTGTTTGAGCCAATCAGCCGTCATTCAGTTTGACAGTTCAGTTTTGTTTCTTTCCTTGTATGGTCAACTTGGAACATTATTATTTTGTCTTTATTTGTTGTTTGTTTGGAATTGTTTGTGGTAATTTGTGTATAGTTAAGTGTATTGAAGCCTGGTGAAACATTGAAGCCTTGTGGCTTGTTTTTATTTGTCATCTGCAACAGGGCTACTATTTTGTGTGCTAATTTTGTGTGTGTGTGTGTGTGTGTGTGTGTTTTCTTCTAGGAGCTGCAGGCCTCCATAGGAGTAAGGAGTGTAGCTGTCCTCCTCTTTTTGTTGCTGGTGTCTTTTCACCGAATGCTGTGCCTTGCAGTGTGCACAGGGATTTTCTGCTGGTACATGTGTGAGTGTGGGGTGTGAATAGGGTGAACAATTTCCTTTTTGCCCAGTCTGCCCCGTAGTTGAGGCCGCAGCTCTGTGAAGTTGCCTTTAATGTAATGGGATATTTAGGTGTATACCTTTTTAAGTGAAGGCTATATTGTGTTACTGTATTTTGTTGAAATAAAGTATTTTTTTTGTTTGAGAATAGATACCTGTGTCTCCATGTTTTATTCTGCCTTTGGGTGGGGAACCTGTGTGTAGCTTTAGGGGTAAATTCTGTGGGTGAAATTCCCATAGTGGCGTAGACGGAAAGCAGATTTTTCTAATTATTTCTTTAGTTTAGGTAACGTTTTAATTCAGATCTTGCTTCGGACCATACTGCCTGGTCACAATAACAAATGCCTGGTCATAATAATAAAATATAAAGTAAAAAGAAAGAAAATAAATATAGTGGTTTTTAAAAGGTATTTCTTTACCAATCCTTCTATATACGCAATAAAAATGAGTGTACAATAGATTCTGTATCTGCATTACAAAAAATCTCTTATTTTGTTACTGAGGACATATTTATAGGAGAGGGGCCCTACTGAACACCAATTCTGTCTTTGTTTATTTTACCATTGAAAGGTTGCTGCATCTATAGTTCTCTTGACTAATAGGTTCATCACCAGCAGCAGCAAGTGCTTTCCAAGTGATGAGAATTTCAACCAGAAACAGGGCATCAGGATCAGCAGGCCCAGAGAGCTGTATAGGTCAGGGTCACTGGTATCTCAGGAATAGCATGTGTAACTCAAGAGAGAGAGAGAGAGAGAGAGATTATTAGGTACCTCATTGTCAAATAATGGTTAAAGAAATTGTACATTGTGTGTAGAGTGCATGCAGGGACTCCAGCAAGAGAAGGTATGACAACATAAATAAAAAGGAGATCCAACCGGTAACACAGACATGAGCGTGACCTGGAACATAAAGCAACCAGCCACTCCATCATCAACAAACCTGAGTGAACGTATGAGAGTGGGGGAAAAACAGCATCCAAACATCCCAGTTCCCCTAAACACTCTATGCCCATGCGCTCTCCAGATCTGCTCCTTAACCTAAGAAAAAAACTATTGACAAAGGGCTTGACTCGCCTCGATTTACTTAACTACTCGATTTAAACACTGAGACTGTATCTGAGTCCTGAACACTAATTGCAATGCTGTTCCATAACTGTGGGGCTTTGTAAGAGAAAGCTCTGCCCCCTGCTGTAGTCGTCACTATTCGAGGCACCAACAAAGAGCCTTTTGATCGAAGTAGGCATGGTGGATCATAAAACACCGGACGTTCACTCAGGTACTGTGGCACAAGACCATTCAGTGCTTTAAAGGTCAGTAGTAGTATTTTATAATCAATGCGAAATTTGATTGGGAGCCAATGCAGTGTGGATAAGATAGAGGTGATGTGGTCATATCGTCTGGTTCTAGTAAGAACTCTGGCTGCTGCATTCTGGATTAAGTGGAGCTTGTTTATGCACCAGTAGAATGTCCAGACAGTAAGGTATTACAATAATCCAACCTAGAATTAACGAAAGCATGAACTGGTTATTCTGCATCGTGTAACATTATATTTCTTATCTTAGCAATATTTATGAGATGAAAGAAGCCTATCTTAGTAATATTAGCTACATGAGCTTCAAGTGAAGGACTGGAGCCAAAATGTGTTGATCTGGAAGATGTGTTTATTAATTATGAACTAAACAGAATTTTTAATAAATGTTGAAAATTGATTCAGAAAATTAAAGAAATATTTATTAAATATGGTGGTTAACATCATTTCTATCTGGAATTTAGTTTCAGGTTAAGCAGTCGAATCTCATCAGTAATGCAGTAACCACTCATCTTTATATTCAGCCCTGTTGCACTTAAAGGCCCTTAGTATTTCTGGAAAAGTGGAAAATGTATTATGTCTACAAAAAACAAAAAACAGCAGATAATAAAAGTAAAAGTAAAATGATAAAAAGTAAATAAATAAAAAAAAACTACATCCATCAAGTATGGCAACTTAGTACATTAAAAAGTTTGGAAATGGTGATAAAACTTACAGCAATAAAAAGTTTTTGTCCGATTAAAAAAATGACACATCTGTCTACAAACTTGTTAAATAATTACATTTACATTGTTTTTCAATTCTGAATTAATTTCTCTTTATTTTATTTTAACTTGTGCATAAACATCTTCATGGCTCTTGTCTCTGGATGTTCTGGAGGATGAAGGTTTCTTAGCAAAACTCACAGCTGCATAGTTCAAGGCATCTTCATCATCAGCCTGATAAAGAACAAGAGCCGTTTATAAACCAGAGCGGATTAAAAGACTACAAATAATGATTACATTGATATTTTGTAAATAGTTGTCTGTTAAAATTCTCTGTACATTGTGGATTGTAGGTCAGATGTGGATTTATTTAACAGAATCACAGTTAATAGAAGACTGGATTACCTGATTGGTGGAAATTTGATGGTTTCTTGATGAAACACCTGAACAATAATACACATAAGTAAAGTTTAAATGTAGAAAGAATTCACATTTTGGTGACAACTTTATACAGTGACTCTATAAATAATAATAATAAAAGTAAACAAACCTTTTCTTTGATTTTTAAATAAAACTCCAATCAGAACCGCGATTAGAATAAGAGATATTATTATGGAGGTTGTTAAGGCAATAATCCAATACTCATTTCCTGAAATGATGAAAATGCACAACTTGTATAAATATTGGATGATTCATTAACAGGAAAAGTTTTAACTAGAGAAAATTCTGTTATAGAAAGTGAAAGGAAGCTTATTTGAACAAAACTCTTACCTTTTCCATCGCTGCTGTCTGAACCCTGGAGTGTAACAGAATCTGTGTTCTTGTTAACCGTTCCAGGTGTAGGACTGAGTTTCATCTCTTTACCTTTACAAATAAAATGGAAAAGCAGCAAATAAAAAGAAATGATACTAAATATAAATAATGTGAAATATTCAACATTTAATACATATGTACACATAATTCTGGTTAAAGTGTTGATCTGGAATTAGCAGGTTATCAGAGTAAAACTGTTTACCTTCAAATTGAAGACGTGTTCCAGATGTGAACTTTAGTAAACTTCCCTCCAGTTCTACACAGAAATAATCTCCTTCATCATCTTCTCTTGTTTCATTAATGTTGAGATCAAACTTATGGGCATTTACAGTAATACTGAAGCGGCTATCTTTAAATTGTGTATCAAATTTGTAGCCCAAAGTGTCACTGTAGGATTTTGCTAAAAACTGAGGAAACTTTCCAAAACTCTGTCTGTACCAAACTAAATTATCTTTGTTTTTTATATTAAAGTTACACTCCATAGTTACATTTTCTCCACGCTTTACTGTTTTCACGTGAAGCTCCTTGATGTCAGAAGTTTTTTCTGTAAAACAATATTTAATGTTTAATGATGTCAGTAAATTAGTTAAATATGTAATATTACTATTTTAAATGCAAGTTTTCAAAATGTTACTCACCAGCTGTGCAGAGACAAAGCAGAGAGTAAAGAGCGACAAAGAGTGTGATCATCGTTCCTGTTTAGACAAAGTGATAGTGAGGTAAGGAACTTGTGTGTTCAGTAGAAAACCAGGTACAGACTCACGCCTGATTGGATGTTTTGAAGCTGTGGAATGATTCGATTGGTCCATTAGCTGTAATGAGATGTGAAGCTCACAGTGAATTCTTGTCTATTCTGATGCTGTGATGAGTCACATGACTTTACAGATATGATATACTGGAGCTCTATCAGTCCTGTGTGCTGGAACCTCTCTGATAGAAGAAGTTTAATGAAGTGCTTTTAGGTCAGCAGATCTAACAACCCCAAAGAGGAATAATG
>CM040472.1:19218141-19233386 GCA_022758105.1 Pangasianodon gigas | reverse complement strand
ACTGATTTGATTGGTCCATTAGCTGTAAGGAGATGTGAAGCTCACAGTGAATTCTTGTCTATTCTGATGCTGTGATGAGTCACATGACTTTACAGATATGATATACTGGACCTCTATCAGTCCTGTGTGCTGGAACCTCTCTGATAGAAGAAGTTTAATGAAGTGCTTTTAGGTCAGCAGATCTAACAACCCCAAAGAGAAATAATGTGTAATCCCACTGTGGGGGAGCGGGACGCAGTACAGTTTCAGTATAGTCCTTTCACAAATCATTTATCTAAGGTAGAAACTGGAGTGAGCATATATACAGTGTTTTACAGTAAACATCAGACACTTGAGGTAAAAAAGCTTATCTGTATTATTTAAGATGTAGACACTAGAAAGGTTTACAGTAGAAAAGGTTACTTTTATTCTTTATTTCTTTTTAAAAAGACGCTGCGTACAGCAGTTAATGAGAAAGTGTGCATATAAATTTATAGTTTTAACATTTAATTCTAAAAAGAGGAGTGGCAGCTTTTTTCCTCGATGTGCTTGGTGGTTACCGTAAAACCCTGCATATACACACACTAGAGTTTCTACACAACAGGCTTTACCATCGATCATTAAATTATATATTTAAAGAAATGTTCTTACCATCTATCAAAGCCTCACTTTTCATGTGTTAATTAACTTTCTAACCACATCAATGCACTTACCCTTTTAAGTTTCATGTTCAGTGTTCCTTAATGACATTAACAGCATTTGACAAGTAAATTAGTCACAGTAGTTAAGTACTTAGCATTTCTAGCTAAGTCCCAGCATTTCTAACATAATGAATGAAGGCAGTGTGTTATTTACACTTGTGTAACTCCAATTACTAACTGATGCCTTTGTATGTATGTTTCACTTTCACTTCTTTCATGCAAATTGAACACCTCGACATCACGTCGTGGTCCGGGGGTCACTGTGTGGAGGAGTGGAACTTACTGGATAGCTGAGTGAGGTAGCCAGTGAGGCCAGTACACTTCCAGTTTCAAGTTTGGTGATGTTGGGGAAAGGGTTGTTATTGTCATTGGAGGAGACAGAACACCTTATTGATAAGTAAAACTACACGTTGCTAGGACTGGAGCAACTTCACTGTAATGAGCTCACCCTTGTGCTGCGAGTGTTTGTACTGAGAACATTAAAAAATACACACGTCTCATGTCAGCCTCCGTGGCTAAAATCTTCTTACACCAGAAAAGCTCCTCATTTGCAGGGATTCCTCCATGATGACATGTTACTTGAGTGCTGCTACCAAATGAAACTAATAAAAAATAAATAAATAAATGATCCTCCAGCAAAGTTGTATATGCATAAGTGATGTATGGAATTGCAGAAGTGATCCATGGCTCAGAATTAATTCCTCTGTGTGAAAGCAAATCTGGGATTATGAGCCTCGTCCCCAAACTAGCCTAGAAGCAGTCATGAGAGTGGACTCAAGTGTTGAGACCAAGTGTGAAAACGCTCTTAACACATTTGTAGAAGTGTTACTGGCTGCAGCAGCTCTCTCACATCATGCAGTTGCTTTAGTTTAACAGAAATAGCTTTGTGGTTTCTGAGTTTCTGATACCAAGTGTTTTAATCAGCAGCTCACACTGACTTATTTTGGGTCACTTCAACAGTCCAAATGTCTTTATGTTAGAATCTCAGGCTAACACACAAAAGAGCTGGAGATCATTAATAAAAATTCACAAAAAATATCATGTAGAATGTTGAGAGCACTATTTATTCAAACTGTGCTACAGACTATGCTTTATAAAACAGGACTGTGCTAGCACATCTCTGCATGCCACATTTACCCATAATCCTCCCCTCTGTATCACGACACAAAGACACAAAAACGTGCTAAAACAGAAGTTTAAACCAGGCTTTACTGTGTGTGTGTGTGTCTGTGTGTGTGTCTGTGTTTAGATGTGAACGCTGGAGGGATGGGCCACTATATCAGTGAAGAGCCAAGTACTGAGCCTGAGCCATGAATCCATCACACACACTGAAAAATACAAACAATGTAACCTAAGAAAAACACTTAACATGATATAAATTTTCATAAAATCTGGTCCCGATCTCTTTGGTGGTGGTAGGGACTACACGTAACAATGCACCATATTTCTAGACCTGAAGTGCCGGCTGTGTGCTACCACACCTCCATCTCGGTCAGAACCACTGGATTTATAAAAGTCTAACATCTCTAACAGCCCTGATAAAGAAAGAATCAAACTCTTTAGTTTATATCTCTCACTTTAAACCACAGTGCTGTTTCCATTAACACTGACACACACACTCTGGTGTGAGATGGAAACTAGAGGACAAAAGTCTCAAACCAAACACCAGCGTGAGGCCATTAAGGTTTTTACCACATCAAAGGTGCTGAAACTGCCAGACTCATAGACTGAAGCAGCACTTTGTCTAAAAGTTTTGCATTGAAGATTTTTGATATGTTTTATACAGGTTAATCATTAAAGGATTCATATCTACCAAAAGCTGTGAGATTATACTTTAATTATTACCAATTCTTTCTCTGTTGTTATGTCCTTTAGGGTGGATAACAGGCCTCACACAGATAGAGCACAGTCTGTAGCACAGTTTGAATAAATAGTGCTCTCAAAATTCTTCATGATATTTTTAGAGACATTTTAATTAATGATCTCCAGCTCTTTTGTGTATCAGCCTGAGATTCTAACACAACGACATTCGGACTGTTGAAGTGACCCAAAATAAGTCAGTGTGAGCTGCTGATTAAAACACTCGGTCTCAGAAACTCAGAAACCACAATGCTATTTCTGTTAAACTAAAGAAACTGCATGATGTGAGAGAGCTGCTGGAGCCAGTAACACTTCTACAAATGCATTAAGAGCGTTTTCACACTTGGCCTGAACACTTGAGTCCACTCTCATGACTGCTTCTAGGGTTGTTTGGGGGCGGGGCTCATAATCCCAGATTTGCTTTCACACAGAGGAATTAATTCTGAGCCATGGATCACTTCTGCAATTCCATATGTCACTTATGCAAATGCAAGTTTGCTGGAGGTTCATCCTTTTATTGTTTTTTATTAGTTTCATTTGGTAGCAGCACTCAAGTAACATGTCATCATGGAGGAATCCCTGCAAATGAGGAGCTGTTCTGGTGTAAGAAGATTTTAGCCACGGAGGCCGACATGAGACGTGTGTATTTTTTAATGTTCTCAGTACAAACACTCGCAGCACAAGGGTGAGCTCATTACAGTAAAGTTGCTCCAGTCCTAGCAAAGTGTGGTTTTATTTATCAATAAGGCGTTCTGTCTCCTCCACTGACAATAACAACCCTTTCCCCAACATCACCAAACTTGAAACTGAAAGTGTACTGGCCTCACTGGCTACCTCACTCAGCTATCCAGTAAGTTCCACTCCTCCACACAGTGACCCCCGGACCACGACGTGATGTCGAGGTCTGTAATTTACATGAAAGAAGTGAAAGTGAAAAATACATACAAAGGTGTCAGTTAGTAATTGGAGTTACACAAGCATAAATCACACACTACATTCATTCATGCTTATGTTAGAAATGCTGGGACTTAGCTAGAAATGCTAAGTACTTAACTACTGTGACTAATTTACATGTCAAATGCTGTTAATGTCATTAAGTAACACTGAACATGAAACTTAAAAGGGTAAGTGCATTGATGTGGTTAGAAAGTTAATTAACACATGAAACGTGTGGATTTGATAGATGGTAAGAACTGGTCGTTAAATATATAATTTAATGATCGATGGTAAAGCCCATTGTGTAGAAACTCTAGTGTGTGTATATGCAGGGTTTTACGGTAACCACAAAGCACATCGACGAAAAAAGCTACCACTCCTCTTTTTATAATTAAACATAAACACTATACATTTTTATGCACACTTTCTTATTAACTGCTGCAGGCAACATCTTTTAAAAAGAAATAAAGAATAAAAGTAACCTTTTCTACTGTAAACCTTTCTAGTGTCTACATCTTAAATAATACAGATGAGCTTCTTCCCCACCAAGTATCTGATGGTTGCTGTAAAACCCTGTATAAAAGCTCACTCCAGTTTCTACCTTAGACAAATGATTTGTGAAAGGACCATACTGAAACTGTACTGCGTCCCGCTCCCCCACAGCGGGATTACACATTATTCCTCTTTGGGGTTGTTAGATCTGCTGACCTAAAAACACTTCATTAAACTTCTTCTATCAGAGAGGTTCCAGCACACAGGACTGATAGAGCTCCAGTATATCATATCTACATGATATTTTTAGAGATATTTTTAGTAATGTACTCCAGCTCTTTTGTGTGTTAATCTGAGATTCTACCACAAACACATTTGGACTGTTGAAGTGACCCAAAATAAGTCAGTGTGAGCTGCTGATTAAAACACTCAGTCTCAGAAACTCAGAAACAACAATGCTATTTCTGTTAAACTAAAACATGATGTGAGAGTGCTGCTGCAGCCAGTAACACTTCTACAAATGCATTAAGAGCGTTTTCACACTTGGCCTGAACACTTGAGTCCACTCTCATGACTGCTTCTAGGCTTGTTTGGGGGCGGGGCTCATAATCCCAGATTTGCTTTCACACAGAGGAATTAATTCTGAGCCATGGATCACTTCTGCAATTCCATACGTCACTTATGCATATACAACTTTGCTGGAGGATCATTTATTTATTTATTTTTTATTAGTTTAATTTGGTACCAGCACTCAAGCAGCATGTCATCATGGAGGAACCCCTTTCTTAGGCGGACTGAGGCAAACGAACAACTGATCTGCCTTATGCCACTGGGCAGCTCTGTGGACGTAAGCGTCCAGTGCTTGCACTGGACAAAGCAGATTGAGGCTTTCCTGGCTTGCTTCCTGGAAGGGAGGAGGACAAAAGGCTTACAGTACCACGGGGCCTGGCGAAGAAGTGGGCACTTTAGGGACATACCCGGGTCTCAGGTAAAGGAGCGCTCTAACCATGCCTGGGGCAAACTCCAGGCACGATACAGCGAGTGCCTCAAGATCCCCTATCCTCCTGAGAGAGGATATAGTGAGCGAAAAGATAGTCTTCAGCGTGAGGAGCTTATCAGAAATATCTTCAATGGGTTAGAAGGGGGCATTGCACAAAGCCTCCACAACAACCGCCAGGTCCCATGAGGGCACCTTGGTGCGCTGTACTGACTTCAGCCTCTGGGTGCCACAGAGGAAACGTGTAACGAACGGTGTCTTCCCAATGACTGACCACCTAGAAGGGCATGGTAAGCAGCTATGGCCGCCACGTAAACCTTCAGAGTCGAGGGAGATAACCCTGCAGAGAAGTGCTCCTGCAGAAACTCCAGAACTGTACCAACTGGGCAGTTGACTGGGTCTTGCATTCGCTGTCCTCACCAAGAAGTGAAAAGTTTCCACTTCAAGGCGTACAGTTTCCTTGTGGTGGGAGCTCTGGACTGGAGTATGGTCTCAACAACCTCAGTTGAGAGACCGGATGCTAGGAGCTGTGCCCCGTCAGGGGCCACGCCCACAGCTTCCATAACTCCAGGCGGGGGTGAAGGATGGTGCCCCCCACCTGAAAGAGGAGGTCCCTCCTGATCGGAATCTCCAGTCGACAGCCGTCGAGGAGGGACACAACGTCCGAGAACCATACTTGGGCTGGCCAGAACGAGGCTACTAGCAGAAGACGGACCCCGTCCCGGCGTAATCTCTCTAGAACTCCCGGGAGCAGAGCGATCGGGGGAAAAGCATAAAGACGAAGCCTCGGCCACATCTGCACCATGGCATCCAGCCCAAGCGGAGCTGGATGCGTGAGGGAGAACCAGAGCGGACAGTGTGTCATTTCCTGCGACGCAAATAGATCCACTTCCGCCTGGCCGAACTCCCTCCAGAGGAGCTGCACCACCTCGGGGTGGAGCCTCCATTCCTCAGGCCTCAGCCCCTGTCTCGACAGGATGTCTGCTCCCTGATTGAGGTGCCCAGGGATGTAGACTGCTCTGAGTGAGAGGAGCTTTCCCTGAGCGTACAGTAGGATCTGGTGCGCCAGCCTGTATAGGGGGCGCGAGTGCAGACCCCCCTGTCGGTTGATGTAGGAGACCACCGATGTGTTGTCTGAGCGGACAACCACATGATGTCCCCTTAGGTCTGGAAGGAAGTGTTTAAGAGCTCGAAACACGGCCAGCATCTCCAGGCAGTTTATGTGTCACATGAGATGATGGCCTTCCCACAGACCCTGGGCAGAGTGGCCATTCATGACCCATGAGGGAGGCGTCCATCGTTAGCATTACATGACGACAAGGAGCCCCCAGCACCAGGCCTTGTGACAGGAACCAAGGCTTCTTCCACATGTCTAAGGCACGTAAGCATCGCCGCGTGACCTTGATCATGTACAGCAGGCCAAAAGGTATCATGTTGGATGCAGCTGCCATCAGACCCAACAGTCTCTGAAACTGTTTGACAGTGAGTGACTGGCCTTCTCTCACTCCCCTCACGGCTGTGAGAATCGCTTCGATACGAGCAGGAGACAACTGTGCCTGCATCGTTGTCGAATCCCACACTACGCCCAGATAAGTGGTACTCTGTAGTGGAGAAAGCACACTTTTCTTGGCGTTTAGCCGTAACCCCAGCTCTTTCATATGGGTGAGGACGACATCTCGATGCCGAGCCGCTATCTGCTCTGACTGAGCTAGAATCAACCAATCGTGGATGTAATTCAGTATGTGGATGCCCTGGAGTCATAGCGGAGCCAGGGCAGCATCCACACATTTGGTAAAAGTGCGGGATGAGAGTGACAGCCCGAACGGAAGAACCGATACTGGTATGCTTCTCCCCCGAAAGCAAACCTCAGGAACTTCCTGTGTTGAGGTCGGGCACCGTATACTGAGGTGTGTACCTCTCCTCCCAGGGCCCTGGGATGGTGGCGTCAGGGCCGCTTGGCCGAGGTCCTCTTAGCCAGAATAACGGTCCGTAGATCCGTTTCCTGCTTCGAAGACCCTGACCGAGAGCGCTGCCCCGACCCCTGCTCTTTTTGCGGGGGGGGTTGGGGGGGGTTGGTTGTACGGGTCGCAACACTCTGTTTCTGGGTCTGGTGATATGAGGAGCTAGACGGCCGGGGCTCAGCAGCCCCAACGACCTGGGAAGGGTGAGGGAGGAAGTGCTGGAATGACGCCGCCTGCTTCTTCGCCTCCTGAAACCTCTCGACGACAGTGTCAACTGCGCCACTGAAGAGGCCAGAAGGCGATAGCGGGGCATCCAGCAGGAAGAATCTGTCCTTGTCTTGAAGCTCAGACAGATTCAACCACAGGTGCTGCTCCGTGGCCAACACCGCTGCCATCGAACGGCCAATGGCTCTGGCCGTTTCTTTGGTGACCCGGAGCAATAGATCTGTGGCCCGACATAGTTCAGCGACCACGTCGGATTCCCCTTCCTCCCTTTCATCCAGGTCTTTTAGCAGGTCGGCCTGGTATGCCTGCAGCACTGCCATGGTGTGCAGACACACACCGGCCTGACCTGCCACCGTATAAGCTTTGCCAACCAGGCTGGATGTCAGTCTTACTGGCCTGGTGGGAAGCCTTGGGGCCTTCAGGGACGATGCTGAAGACGGGGAGAGATAGCTCGCGAGCGTCTGCTCCACCACCGGCATCACCCCGTATCTGTTCTCATTCAGCCCTGTGATGTTTGAGTAATTCGAAACTGTAGGGCTGAAGAGTCAGAATGAATATGGTTTCTCCCACGATCTAGACACCTCGGCGTGGAGATCAGGGAAAAATGGAAGGCCCCATCGTGAGGGCTGTGATTTAGCTCCAAGGAAGCGCTCATCCAGCTTGCTTTTGGGACGAGCGTCCTGCTTCTCAGCCGGCCAATCGAAATTGAGCTTGGCTACAGCGCGAGTCACAACCTCCACGAGCTCCTCATACGTGAGGGACTGTGGTGGCGAGCCCACAGTCTCCTCCGTGTCGACGCTCATCACGTCGACCTCCTCGGAGGAAGACGGATGAAACGCCTGGCTCTCTGTCCGGGGGGAAGAAACTGCGGGGCGGGCTTCCGATCCCTGAGAGGGAGCCGTGGATCTAGCGGGTGAGGTCCGAGATAACCGTCTCAGATCCCTCCGCTAAATCCACTTGCAATCCCCACGATAACACTCTCCGCTGTGCCTCGGCAACAGTGGGACCGGACCCAGCAGGATCACGAACCTGGCCGCTTTCATCAAAGATGGCCAGGCGGGAGTGGAGCACAAGGAGTGGAAGAAGCTCACAATCATGACAGTTAGCCCCCTCGAGAGCTAACCGTGCATGCTCCGCTCCCAAACAGACGACGCACAAATCGTGTATATCCCCACCCAAGAGATAGCGTGGGCAGGGAACAACACACAATTTGAAACGCCGTCCGCTCGCCACAGACTTTGATTTTCGCTTTGACATTGCTTCACACACACGCACATAAACAGACACGCTCGCTGATGAGCAAAAGCTAACGTGCGTTTGCCGGGTCTACCTTTATGCTTCCTGGTTGCTCACGTCACCCCGCTCGTGACGTCTCACTTCTCCATTGGACTGATTTCACACGTGCTTCAGAATGTGGTCTCGCCAGGGCGTTCCCAAAGTGTTTCGACGCAGCTCGAGTTCCTGAAGGGGAACTTTGTTTGCATATCTCCTGACTTCTGCCTGTTTGTTGACTTTGACCCTGCTTCTCATTTTGGATTTGTTTGTCTTTGCAAAAATAAGGAAACTTTACCTGCAACTGTCACTGATTCCACCACCTGATGTAATGATATTGTATCCATATATCAAAATGTTTGTGTTCAAATAGAATGTAAAATATAAATGTAAAATTACCTACAAAAAAATTATTCAAATATGGATAATGTTATGAAATAACAAGGAATATGAAACTTAAAAGGGCAATTGTGCATTGGTCATTAGAAAGTTAATTAACACATGAAACGTGTGGCTTTGATAGACGGTAAGAACAAGTCATTAAATATATGATTTCCTTTTAATGTTTAAAATGAAAAATACACTCTGAATATTGATACTTGTCATCACAACATATGTAACGGAGTTCAAATATTGCTGTTAAATTCAATTCAATTCAATTTTATTTGTATAGCTCTTTTAACAATGGACATTGTCACAAAGCAGCTTTACAGTAATAGATGGATTCACAAAAAATACATTGTAAATATGTGAATTTATCCCTAATGAGCAAGCCAGAGGCGACGGTGGCAAGGAAAAACTCCCTGATACAATATGAGGAAGAAACCTTGAGAGGAACCAGGCTCAAAAGGGAACCCATCCTCATCTGGGTGCAACGGATAGTGCAATTATAAATAAATCCCTTCTATTATTGTGTACTATATGGACAAATGGTGCAATTGTGCAACCAGTAAATTCATCACAGTTTTTGCAAGAAGTCCGGTTGGTTAAAATCTATCCACTGTCCATTGATGGAGTCCTGAGTACGAAGGTGCTCGTGGCAACTGCAGCCCCAAAGCCACTACAGCAATCACAGTCCCAAGCCGTTTCAGTACAGCTCCCCATATGAGATCCCCATGCCATCTCCACAGCCCCCAGGTGGCACCATCCCCAGCAAACCAAACGGTTCTTCAGGCCGTCCATAGGCCACCTCCAGCAGCAGCGAGCAAACTCAACCGATGAGAACTCCAACCAGAAGTAGGGCATCAGGATGGGTCAGGCAGGTCCGGGGAGCAACAGGGGTCAGCACCACTGGCTTCTCAGAAGTAGCATGTGTAGCTCGACAGAGAGCAAAAGAGAGAGAGAGAGATGGAGAGAGAGGGAGAGAATGTTAAATTCATGCTGAAATTGGGAAAACTTACCATTGGCTGTTGCGCCACTATATGTGCATATATTTGCATACCTTATATGGTGGGGTGGTGCTACGCTTTATATCTCTCGCTGTCAGCAAGTTGCTCTGATGATTGCTCTATTGTAAGTGAAAATGAATTATGGTTGTTTTCAGGTGCAGGTTTAGAGCTTGAATCACACAAAAGGTTACTTCTTTCATCTATCAGCATTGAGATTCTGTCAGTCAGGTCCAGTGTATGATATTTGCAATGTTAAAGCCGAGGGTATCTAATTGCGCCATTAACCTGCAAGTGAACTCTGAACCTCTATTTATTTCAGTTTAAACCTCAGAGCAACATCAGTCCACTGTATATTAACCAGCCTTTGGTCGTGTTTGTTCCAGGTATGTGGTTTATTTTGTAATATCCATGTTCTGTGTAAGAAATTCCAGCCCTAATTGAGACTGAGCATTAGAGCACGTGTAATCTGCTCGCACGTGCTGAGTTATGTAGCTGAGTTACGTAGCTAGCTTTTCCTGTTCTGTTTCATTTTTAAAAAAATATGTAATTCATAAACTGATGGTCACTTAGTTTATTGTTGTTTTGTATTAATGTGAATTGATGGAAGTAATGATGGAATGAGTGTTTTATATTTTATTTTCCTAAATGTATGATTTATTTTGAGTTTCTGTCCACTATATGTTCACGGTCACCTTGTGAATCTGGACATTACAAAGCAGAGCTTTATATCTCTCGCTGTCGTTAAAACCTCCGAGCAACATCGGTCCACTATATGTTAACCAGCCTTTGGTCGTGTTTGTCCCAGGTCCAATAAAACCAAACTGAGTGACTGTCCACCTCATCCCAGAGTGAATCTTTGCCTGCCGCTAGTCACACATATATACTTACAAGGAATATTTTAAGAGCTGAAAATGTCAGATTGTCAATGATTGTTTGTTTCGCTTGACTTTGATAGCTTCCTGACCCGTGCTGTAGTGTTTACTTCTAACATAAAGACGTTGGGATTGTTGAAGTGACGCAAAATAAGTCAGTGTGAGCTGCTGGCTAAAACTCTTAAGTCTGAGTCTTGAAAACACAGTGTTGTTTTTGTTAAAGTGAAAGCATTGTGTGATGTGAGAAAGTGCTGCTGCAGCCAGTAAGACTTCTTCATATGCTTCAAGAGTGCTTTGACACTTGGTCCAAATAATTAAGTCTGCACACAAGACTGATTCTGGGCTTGTTTGGAGTCGGCTTATAATTGGAGGTTTGCCTTCACCTAGAAGAATTCCTTTACATACATCACTTTATGTTCATCTATTTGCTGAGTTTATTATTATATTCCTTTGGTACCAACAGACATGCAACAAAGAACAGCACTGTTTACAAGCATGGCATGGCATTGTGCAGGAAAACCTGGAAAAGAGAAGCCGTTTTCTTTTGTATGTTCTCAGTACAAACACTCACACCACAAGAGTAAGATAATTACAGTGCTCCAGTCTTATGAAAGTCTGACCGTTTTCCCATCATCACTAAACTTGAAACAGGTGACAAGTTGAACCAATCACATTACTCGGCATGCAGCGCTGTGCTGATAGCTTCCACACACAATGCAGTCCAGACCAGGGTTCAGATGAAGCACACCCCAGACCACCGCTTTCATTTTTCCCAATTGTAGTCAGTAAATCAGTAACTATAATGCATGATTATGTGTTTTAAATTACGTATATTGTTGTAGCGATTCACGCAGATCAAAGATCACTCTGGAGAGCCTGGTTGTTGACGCCATTAGACTTTATTCTTTCCAGAATTAAGCTGAGCAGTCGTCTGCAGACAAAAGCTCCCCAACTCTTCAGAAGGGCATTCTTATATACACTGACATGAAAAAGCTTCCACATCCTGTTTTCCACAAGACCCAACATTCCCATATAAGCTTTTGTTATGGTTTAAGGCAGCCTTTCTCACTTAAATTTACAGCTTGTTCCTGCTCTCCCCACTTAGGAGGCTACCACTGCCTATGTAAGTTCATATAGGGCGCTTTCAGGCCTCCGTGTTATACATTTCCTGCAGGCTACCCATTCCTATCTAAGGTCATATAGATCACTTTCAGGCCTCTGTGTCACCTCGCGCACTATATCGGCTCCATACATCTATACCATTGAGGATTAAATATTATCAAAACTGAGTACACATTTTGTGGTTAATATTTTATGGTTACAATATTTCTATAATATTTCCATAAATATTAAGGGGCTTAAACTGTAAGAGGACTAAATATAAAAAACGTGTGGTTACTGCGTTACTGATGAGATTCTACTGCTTAAACTGAAATTAAATTCCAAATAGTAAATATTAAAATGGATAAAAAAAAGTATATTAATGACTGATGAAGTGCCAAGTTATTATTTACATTTCATTTTTATTTTACATACTTTACAGCATGACTCATGTTATTACAAACTGAGGGACATCGTTTTCTTAATTTGTTGTATGTGATATGTCTAATACGCCTCCCTGTACTCTCAAACATGTACATGATGTGATGTGGAAAATATGATGTTATCTTTGAAGTTATTTTAAAAAATCATATAAATAAAGAGGACTACTGCGTTGTATATTCACTTTAGATTTTATTTAATTAAATGTATTTTTTGTATTTTTCTATGACTTTCTCTCTAATTTGTTCATGAGCAATTCCCTCCCTCCAGTTAGGTCTCCCCTATCACACAACAGCTACCAACCAGGCAGGGTGAAGGCTATCACGTGCTATCTCCGAGACATGTGAAGCCAGCCAGCTGCATCTTTTCGAAGTGCTGCTCATGCAACATCAGGATGCGGAATAACACACTCACAGATGCCCATGATTGGATACTGTTGCTGTGATTGACAGGGGAGAGAGAGTATGTCCCTCCCTCCCCGAGAGCACGGACAATTTTGCTCTCTTGGACTCTAGGCCAGAGATGGTTGTGGTATCTTTTGGATTAGAGCTCGAGACGATAGGGTGAACGATTTTCTACTGCGCCACTCAGGAGCCCTTAAATGCAGCTGTAAGTACAGCTGGTAAATACCTCCACATTACAGTTAGACCAAAATCATTCCAGTATACAGCCAGTATAAGCAATTAGCTCTAGTTAAATCTAATACATTGTTTTCTTAAATCAGTATTTTTTCCAGTTGTTTTTGAATTTCTAATTTGATCTTAATTTGAAAACAAGGAGGATTATTGGAAAGACAATAATCATGAAGGCAAGAACTCCAACTCTAACAATGGAGAGCCAGAACAGCACATGCATCTGATCAGAACAACCTGTATGGAAAATAAAATTGTTTTAAAAAACATCTGAAGCTAAAGTACATAATGGAGTACACTGAAAAAATACTTTACAATATTGGATGATTTATTAACAGGAAAAGGTTTTAACTAGAGAAAATTCTGTTATAGAAAGAGAAAGGAAGCTTATTTGATTAAAACTCTTACCTTTTCCATCGCTGCTCTCTGAACCCTGGAGTGTAACAGAATCTGTGTTCTTGTTAACCGTTCCAGGTGTAGGACAGTGTTTCATCTCTTTACCTTTACAAATAAAATGGAAAAGCAGCAAATAAACAGAAATTATACTAAATATGAATAATGTGAAATATTCAACATTTAATGCATATGTACACATAATTCTGGTTAAAGTGTTGATCTGGAATTAGCAGGTTATCAGAGTAAAACTGTTTACCTTCAAATTTCAGACGTGTTCCAGATGTGAACTTTAGTATAATTACATCCACTTCTCCACAGAAATATTCTCCTCCATCATCTTCTCTTATTTCTTTAATGTTGAGATCAAACTTATGGTCATTTACAGTAATACTGAAGCGGCTATCATTAAATCCGGGATCAAATGTGTAGCCCAATTTGCTACTGTATGGTTTTGCAAAAAACTGAGGCAATTTTCCAAAACTCTGTCTGTACCAAACTAACTTATCTTTGTTTATGACCCTGCTAATGTTACACTCCATAGTTACATTTTCTCCACGCTTTACTGATTTCACGTGAAGCTCCTTGATGTCAGAAGTTTTTGCTGTAAAAAAGTGGTTAATGTTTAATGTTTAATGATGTCAGTAAATTAGTTAAATATGCAATATTTCTATTTTAAATGAAAGTTTTCAAAATGTTACTCACCAGCTGTGCAGAGACAAAGCAGAGAGTAAAGAGCGACAAAGAGTGTGATCATCGTTCCTGTTTAGACAAAGTGATAGTGAGGTAAGGAACTTGTGTGTTCAGTAGAAAACCAGGTACAGACTCACGCCTGATTGGATGTTTTGAAGCTGTGGACTGATTTGATTGGTCCATTAGCTGTAAGGAGATGTGAAGCTCAGAGTGAATTCTTGTCTATTCTGATGCTGTGATGAGTCACATGACTTTACAGATATGATATACTGGAGCTCTATCAGTCCTGTGTGCTGGAACCTCTCTGATAGAAGAAGTTTAACGAAGTGCTTTTAGGTCAGCAGATCTAACAATCCCAAAGAGGAATAATGTGAAATCCCGCTGTGGGGGAGCGGGACGCAGTACAGTTTCAGTATGGTCCTTTCACAAATCATTTGTCTAAGGTAGAAACTGGAGTGAGCGTTTATACAGGGTTTTACAGTAAACATCAGACACTTGAGGTAAAAAGCTTATCTGTATTATTTAAGATGTAGACAATAGAAAGGTTTACAGTAGAAAACTTTACTTTTATTCTTTATTTCTTTTTAAAAAGATGTTGCATACAGCAGTTAATGAGAAAGTGTGCATATAAATTTATAGTTTTAACATTTAATTCTAAAAAGAGGAGTGACAGCTTTTTTCGTCGATGTGCTTGGTGGTTACCATAAAACCCTGCATATACACACACTAGAGTTTCTACACAACGGGCTTTACCATCGATCATTAAATTATATATTGAAAGACATGTTCTTACCACCTATCGAATCCACATGTTTCATGTGTTAATTAACTTTCTAACCACATCAACGCACTTACACTTTTAAGTTTCATGTGCAGTGTTCCTTAATGACATTAACAGCATTTGACATGTAAATTAGTCACAGTAGTTAAGTACTTAGCATTTCTAGCTAAGTCCCAGCATTTCTAACATAATGAATGAATGCAGTGTGTTATTTACGCTTGTGTAACTCCAATTACTAACTGATGAATTTGTGTGTATGTTTCACTTTCACTTCTTTCATGCAAATTAAACACCTCGACATCACGTCGTGGTCCGAGGGTCACTGTGTGGAGGAGTGGAACTTACTGGATAGCTGAGTGAGGTAGCCAGTGAGGCCAGTACACTTCCAGTTTCAAGTTTGGTGATGTTGGGGAAAGGGTTGTTATTGTCAGTGGAGGAGACAGAACACCTTATTGATAAATAAAACCACACTTTGCTAGGACTGGAGCAACTTTACTGTAATGAGCTCACCCTTGTGCTGC
>CM040472.1:19195134-19210927 GCA_022758105.1 Pangasianodon gigas | reverse complement strand
CATTTACTGACATCATTAAACATTAAATATTAAACACTTTTTTACAGTAAAAACTTCTGACATCAAGGAGCTTCACGAGAAAACAGTAAAGCGTGGAGAAAATGTAACTATGGAGTGTAACTTTAACATCAAAAACAAAAATAATTTATTTTGGTACAGACAGAGTTTTGGAAAATTGCCTCAGTTTTTTGCAAAACCATACAGTAACGCTTTGGGCTACAAATTTGATACAGAATTTCAAGATAGCCGCTTCAGTATTACTGTAAATGACCATAAGTTTGATCTCAACATTAATGGAGCAAGAGAAGATGATGGAGGAGAATATTTTTGTGGAGAATTGGATGCAAGTTTACTAGAGTTCACATCTGGAACACGTCTGCAATTTGAAGGTAAACAGTTTTACTCTGATAACCTGCTAATTCCAGATCAACACTTTAACCAGAATTATGTGTACATATGCATTAAATGTTGAATATTTCACATTATTCATATTTAGTATCATTTCTGTTCATTTGCTGCTTTTCCATTTTATTTGTAAAGGTGAAGAGATGAAACCCTGTCCTACACCTGGAACGGTTAACAAGAACACAGATTCTGTTACACTCCAGGGTTCAGACAGCAGCGATGGAAAAGGTAAGGGTTTTGATCAAATAAGCTTCCTTTCACTTTCTATAACAGAATTTTCCTAGTTAATTTTTCTAGTTAAAACCTTTTCCTGTTAATAAATCATCCAATATTGTAAAATATTTTTTTCAGTGTACTCCATTATGTACTTTAGCTTCTGATGTTTTTTTAAAACAATTTATTTTTCCATACAGGTTGTACTGATCAGATGCATGTGCTGTTCTGGCTCTCCATTGTTAGAGTTGGAGTTCTTGCCTTCATGATTATTGTCTTTCCAATAATCCTCCTTGTTTTCAAAAAAAGATCAAATTAGAAATTCAAATACAAATGGAAGAAATACTGATTCAAGAAAACAATGTGTTAGATTTAACTAGATCTAATGGCTTATATTGGCTCTATACTGGAATGATTTTGGTCTAACTGTAATGTGGAGGTATTTACCAGCTGTACTTACAGCTGCATTTAAGGGCTCCTGAGTGGTGCAGTAGAAAATCGTTCACCCTATCGTCTCGAGCTCTAATCCTAACGATACCACAACCATCTGTGGCCTGGAGTCCAAGAGAGCAAAATTGTCCGTGCTCTCGGGGAGGGAGGGACATACTCTCTCTCCCCTGTCAATCACAGCAACAGTATCCAATCATGGGCATCTGTGAGTGTGTTATTCCGCACCCTGATGTTGCATGAGCAGCATTTCAAAAAGATGCAGCTGGCTGGCTTCACATGTCTCGGAGATAGCACGTGATAGCCTTCGCCCTGCCTGGTTGGTAGCTGTTGTGTGATAGGGGAGACCTAACTGGAGGGAGGGAATTAAAAAGTACAAAAAATGGTTTTAATAAAATAAAATCTAAAGTGAATATACAATGCAGTAGTCCTCTTTATTTCTAAGATATTTTTTTATAACTTCAAAGATAACATCATATTTTCCACATCACATCATGTACATGTTTGAGAGTACAGGAAGGCGTATTACACATACAACAAATTAAGAAAACTATGTTCCTCAGTTTGTAATAACATGAGTCATGCTGTAAAATATGTAAATTAAAAATTGAAATGTAAATAATAACTTGGCACTTCAGCAGTCATTAATACACTTTTTTTTTATCCATTTTAATATTTACTATTTGGAATTTAATTTCAGTTTAAGCAGTCGAATCTCATCAGTAACGCAGTAACCACTCGTTCTTTATATTTAGTCCTCTTACAGTTTAAGCCCCTTAATATTTATGGAAATATTATAGATATATTGTAACCATAAAATATTAACCACAAAATGTGTACTCAGGTTTGATAATATTTAATCCTCAATGGTATAGATGTATGGAGCCGGTATAGTGCACAAGGTGACACGGAGGCCTGAAAGTGATCTATATGACCTTAGATAGGAATGGGTAGCCTGCAGGAAATGTATAACACGGAGGCCTGAAAGCGCCCTATATGAACTTACATAGGCAGTGGTAGCCTCCTAAGTGGGGAGAGCAGGAACAAGCTGTAAATTTAAGTGAGAAAGGCTGCCTTAAACCATAACATAAGCATATATGGGAATGTTGGGTCTTGTGGAAAACAGGATGTGGAAGTTTTTTCATGTCAGTGTATGTAAGAATGCCCTTCTGAAGAGTTGGGGAGCTTTTGTCTGCAGACAACTGCTCAGCTTAATTCTGGAAAGAATAAAGTCTAATGGCGTCAACAACCAGGCTCTCCAGAGTGATCTTTGATCTGCATGAATCGCTACAACAATATACGTAATTTAAAACACATAATCATGCATTATAGTTACTGATTTACTGACTACAATTGGGAAAAATGAAAGTGGTGGTCTGAGCTTTTGCTTCATCTGAACCCTGGTCTGGTCTGCATTGTGTGTGGAAGCTATCAGCGCCGTGCTGCATGCCGAGTAACGTGATTGGTTCAACTTGTCACCTGTTTCAAGTTTAGTGATGATGGGAAAATGGTCAGACTTTCATAAGACTGGAGCACTGTAATTATCTTACTCTGGTGGTGTGAGTGTTTGTATTGAGAACATACAAAAGAAAACGGCTTCTCTTTTCCAGGTTTTCCTGCACAATGCCATGCCATGCTTGTAAACAGTGCTGTTCTTTGTTGCATGTCTGTTGGTACCAAAGGAAAATAATAAAAACAGCAAATGGATGAACATAAAGTGATGTATGTAAAGCAATTCTTCCATGTGAAGGCAAACCTGCAATTATAAGCCTGCCCCAAACAAGCCCAGAATCAGTCCTGTGTGCAGACTTAATTATTTGGACCAAGTGTCAAAACACTCTTGAAGCATTTGAAGAAGTTTTACTGGCTGCAGCAGCACTTTCTCACATCATACAATGCTTTCTCTTTAACAAAAACAACACTGTGTTTTCATGACTCAGACTTAAGAGTTTTAGCCAGCAGCTCACACTGACTTATTTTGCGTCACTTCAACAATCGAAATGTCTTTATGTTAGAAGTAAACACTACAGCACGGGTCAGGAAGCTATCAAAGCTAAACGAAAGAAACAATCATTAACAATCTGACATTTTCAGCTCTTAAAATATTCCTTGTAAGTATATATGTGTGACTAGCGTTAGGCAAAGATTCACTCTGGGATCAGGTGGACAGTCACTCAGTTTTCTTTTATTGGACCTTGCACAAACACGACCAAAGGCTGGTTAACATATAGTGGACTGATGTTACTCGGAGGTTTTAACGACAGCGAGAGATATAAAGCTCTGCTTTGTAATGTCCAGATTCACAAGGTGACCGTGAACATATAGTGGACAGAAACTCAAAATAAATCATACATTTAGGAAAATAAAATATAAAACACTCATTCCATCATTACTTCCATCAATTCACATTAATACAAAACAACAATAAACTAAGTGACCATCAGTTTATGAATTACATATTTTTTTAAAAATGAAACAGAACAGGAAAAGCTAGCTACATAACTCAGCTACATAACTCAGCACGTGCGAGCAGATTACACGTGCTCTAATGCTCAGTCTCAATTAGGGCTGGAATTTCTTACACAGAACATGGATATTACAAAATAAACCACATACCTGGAACAAACACGACCAAAGGCTGGTTAATATACAGTGGACCGATGTTGCTCTGAGGTTTAAACTGAAATAAACAGAGGTTCAGAGTTCACTTGCAGGTTAATGGCGCAATTAGATACCCTCGGCTTTAACATTGCAAATATCATACACTGGACCTGACCGACAGAATCTCAATGCTGATAGATGAAAGAAGTAACCTTTTGTGTGACTCAAGCTCTAAACCTGAAAACAACCATAATTCATTTTCACTTACAATAGAGCAATCATCGGAGCAACTTACTGACAGCGAGAGATATAAAGCGTAGCACCACCCCACCATATAAGGTATGCAAATATATGCATATATAGTGGCGCAACAGCCAATGGTAAGTTTTCCCAATTTCAGCATGAATTTAACATTCTCTCCCTCTCTCTCCATCTCTCTCTCTCTCTTTTGCTCTCTGTCGAGCTACACATGCTACTTCTGAGAAGCCAGTGGTGCTGACCCCTGTTGCTCCCCGGACCTGCCTGACCCATCCTGATGCCCTACTTCTGGTTGGAGTTCTCATCGGTTGAGTTTGCTCGCTGCTGCTGGAGGTGGCCCCATATGGACGGCCTGAAGAACCGTTTGGTTTGCTGGGGATGGTGCCACCTGGGGGCTGTGGAGATGGCATGGGGCTCTCATATGGAGAGCTGTACTGAAACGGCTTGGGACTGTGATTGCTGTAGTGGCTTTGGGGCTGCAGTTGCCACGAGCACCTTCGTACTCAGGACTCCATCAATGGACAGTGGATAGATTTTAACCAACCGGACTTCTTGCAAAAACTGTGATGAATTTACTGGTTGCACAATTGCACCATTTGTCCATATAGTACACAATAATAGAAGGGATTTATTTATAATTGCACTATCCGTTGCACCCAGATGAGGATGGGTTCCCTTTTGAGCCTGGTTCCTCTCAAGGTTTCTTCCTCATATTGTATCAGGGAGTTTTTCCTTGCCACCATCGCCTCTGGCTTGCTCATTAGGGATAAATTCACATATTTACAATATATTTTTTGTGAATCCATCTATTACTGTAAAGCTGCTTTGTGACAATGTCCATTGTTAAAAGAGCTATACAAATAAAATTGAATTGAATTGAATTGAATTTAACAGCAATATTTGAACTCCGTTACATATGTTGTGATGACAAGTATCAATATTCAGAGTGTATTTTTCATTTTAAACATTAAAAGGAAATCATATATTTAATGACTTGTTCTTACCGTCTATCAAAGCCACACGTTTCATGTGTTAATTAACTTTCTAATGACCAATGCACAATTGCCCTTTTAAGTTTCATATTCCTTGTTATTTCATAACATTATCCATATTTGAATAATTTTTTTGTAGTAATTTTACATTTTTATTTTACATTCTATTTGAACACAAACATTTTGATATATGGATACAATATCATTACATCAGGTGGTGGAATCAGTGACAGTTGCAGGTAAAGTTTCCTTATTTTTGCAAAGACAAACAAATCCAAAATGAGAAGCAGGGTCAAAGTCAACAAACAGGCAGAAGTCAGGAGATATGCAAACAAAGTTCCCCTTCAGGAACTCGAGCTGCGTCGAAACACTTTGGGAAAGCCCTGGCGAGACCACATTCTGAAGCACGTGTGAAATCAGTCCAATGGAGAAGTGAGACGTCACGAGCGGGGTGACGTGAGCAACCAGGAAGCATAAAGGTAGACCCGGCAAACGCACGTTAGCTTTTGCTCATCAGCGAGCGTGTCTGTTTATGTGCGTGTGTGTGAAGCAATGTCAAAGCGAAAATCAAAGTCTGTGGCGAGCGGACGGCATTTCAAATTGTGTGTTGTTCCCTGCCCACGCTATCTCTTGGGTGGGGATATACACGATTTGTGCGTCGTCTGTTTGGGAGCGGAGCATGCACGGTTAGCTCTCGAGGGAGCTAACTGTCATGATTGTGAGCTTCTTCCACTCCGTGTGCTCCACTCCTGCCTGGCCATCTTTGATGAAAGCAGCCAGGTTCGCGATCCTGCTGGGTCCGGTCCCACTGTTGCCGAGGCACAGCGGAGAGTGTTATCGTGGGGATTGCAAGTGGATTTAGCGGAGGGATCTGAGACGGTTATCTCGGTCCTCACCCGCTAGATCCACGGCTCCCTCTCAGGGATCGGAAGCCCGCCCCGCAGTTTCTTCCCCCCGGACAGAGAGCCAGGCGTTTCATCCGTCTTCCTCCGAGGAGGTCGACGTGATGAGCGTCGACACGGAGGAGACTGTGGGCTCGCCACCACAGTCCCTCACGTATGAGGAGCTCGTGGAGGTTGTGACTCGCGCTGTAGCCAAGCTCAATTTCGATTGGCCGGCTGAGAAGCAGGACGCTCGTCCCAAAAGCAAGCTGGATGAGCGCTTCCTTGGAGCTAAATCACAGCCCTCACGACGGGGCCTTCCATTTTTCCCTGATCTCCACGCCGAGGTGTCTAGATCGTGGGAGAAACCATATTCATTCTGACTCTTCAGCCCTACAGTTTCGAATTACTCAAACATCACAGGGCTGAATGAGAACGGATACGGGGTGATGCCGGTGGTGGAGCAGACGCTCGCGAGCTATCTCTCCCCGTCTTCAGCATCGTCCCTGAAGGCCCCAAGGCTTCCCACCAGGCCAGTAACACTGACATCCAGCCTGGTTGGCAAAGCTTATACGGTGGCAGGTCAGGCCGGTGTGTGTCTTCACACCATGGCGGTGCTGCAGGCATACCAGACCTACCTGCTAAAAGACCTGGATGAAAGGGAGGAAGGGGAATCCGACGTGGTCGCTGAACTATGTCGGGACACAGATCTATCGCTCCGGGTCACCAAAGAAACGGCCAGAGCCATTGGCCGTTCGATGGCAGCGGTGTTGGCCACGGAGCAGCACCTGTGGTTGAATCTGTCTGAGCTTCAAGACAAGGACAGATTCTTCCTGCTGGATGCCCCGCTATCGCCTTCTGGCCTCTTCAGCGGCGCAGTTGACACTGTCATCGAGAGGTTTCAGGAGGCGAAGAAGCAGGCGGCGTCATTCCAGCACTTCCTCCCTCACCCTTCCCAGGTCGTTGGGGCTGCTGAGCCCCAGCCGTCTAGCTCCTCATATCGCCAGACCCAGAAACAGAGTGTTGCGACCCGTACAACCAACCCCCCCCCCCGCAAAAAGAGCAGGGGTCGGGGCGGCGCTCTCGGTCGGGGTTTTCGAAGCAGGAAACGGATCTACGGACCATTATTCTGGCTAAGAGGACCTCGGCCAAGCGGCCCTGACGCCACCATCCCAGGGCCCTGGGAGGAGAGGTACACACCTCAGTATACGGTGCCCGACCTCAACACAGGAAGTTCCTGAGGTTTGCTTTCGGGGGAGAAGCATACCAGTATCGGGTTCTTCCGTTCGGGCTGTCACTCTCATCCCGCACTTTTACCAAATGTGTGGATGCTGCCCTGGCTCCGCTATGACTCCAGGGCATCCGCATACTGAATTACATCCACGATTGGTTGATTCTAGCTCAGTCAGAGCAGATAGCGGCTCGGCATCGAGATGTCGTCCTCACCCATATGAAAGAGCTGGGGTTACGGCTAAACGCCAAGAAAAGTGTGCTTTCTCCACTACAGAGTACCACTTATCTGGGCGTAGTGTGGGATTCGACAACGATGCAGGCACAGTTGTCTCCTGCTCGTATCGAAGCGATTCTCACAGCCGTGAAGGGAGTGAGAGAAGGCCAGTCACTCACTGTCAAACAGTTTCAGAGACTGTTGGGTCTGATGGCAGCTGCATCCAACATGATACCTTTTGGCCTGCTGTACATGATCAAGGTCACGCGGCGATGCTTACGTGCCTTAGACATGTGGAAGAAACCTTGGTTCCTGTCACAAGGCCTGGTGCTGGGGGCTCCTTGTCGTCATGTAATGCTAACGATGGACGCCTCCCTCATGGGTCATGAGTGGCCACTCTGCCCAGGGTCTGTGGAAAGGCCATCATCTCATGTGACACATAAACTGCCTGGAGATGCTGGCCGTGTTTCGAGCTCTTAAACACTTCCTTCCAGACCTAAGGGGACATCATGTGGTTGTCCGCCCAGACAACACATCGGTGGTCTCCTACATCAACCGACAGGGGGGTCTGCACTCGCGCCCCCTATACAGGCTGGCGCACCAGATCCTACTGTGAGCTCAGGGAAAGCTCCTCTCACTCAGAGCAGTCTACATCCCTGGGCACCTCAATCAGGGAGCAGACATCCTGTCGAGACAGGGGCTGAGGCCTGAGGAATGGAGGCTCCACCCCGAGGTTCGGCCAGGCAGAAGTGGATCTATTTGCGTCGCAGGAAATGACACACTGTCCGCTCTGGTTCTCCCTCACGCATCCAGCTCCGCTTGGGCTGGATGCCATGGTGCAGATGTGGCCGAGGCTTCGTTTTTATGCTTTTCCCCCGATCGCTCTGCTCCCGGGAGTTCTAGAGAGATTACGCCGGGACGGGGTCCGTCTTCTGCTAGTAGCCTCGTTCTGGCCGGCCCAAGTATGGTTCTCGGACCTTGTGTCCCTCCTCGACGGCTGTGGACTGGAGATTCCGATCAGGAGGGACCTCCTCTTTCAGGCGGGGGGCACCATCCTTCACCCCCACCTGGAGTTATGGAAGCTGTGGGCGTGGCCCCTGACGGGGCACAGCTCCTAGCATCCGGTCTCTCAACTGAGGTTGTTGAGACCATACTCCAGTCCAGAGCTCCCACCACAAGGAAACTGTACGCCTTGAAGTGGAAACTTTTCACTTCTTGGTGCGGACAGCGAATGCAAGACCCAGTCAACTGCCCAGTTGGTACAGTTCTGGAGTTTCTGCAGGAGCACTTCTCTGCAGGGTTATCTCCCTCGACTCTGAAGGTTTACGTGGCGGCCATAGCTGCTTACCATGCCCTTCTAGGTGGTCAGTCATTGGGAAGACACCGTTCGTTACACGTTTCCTCTGTGGCACCCAGAGGCTGAAGTCAGTACAGCGCACCAAGGTGCCCTCATGGGACCTGGCGGTTGTTGTGGAGGCTTTGTGCAATGCCCCCTTCTAACCCATTGAAGATATTTCTGATAAGCTCCTCACGCTGAAGACTATCTTTTCGCTCACTATATCCTCTCTCAGGAGGATAGGGGATCTTGAGGCACTCGCTGTATCGTGCCTGGAGTTTGCCCCAGGCATGGTTAGAGCACTCCTTTACCTGAGACCCGGGTATGTCCCTAAAGTGCCCACTTCTTCGCCAGGCCCCGTGGTACTGTAAGCCTTTTGTCCTCCTCCCTTCCTGGAAGCAAGCCAGGAAAGCCTCAATCTGCTTTGTCCAGTGCAAGCACTGGACGCTTACGTCCACAGAGCTGCCCAGTGGCATAAGGCAGATCAGTTGTTCGTTTGCCTCAGTCCGCCTAAGAAAGGGGTTCCTCCATGATGACATGCTGCTTGAGTGCTGGTACCAAATGAAACTAATAAAAAATAAATAAATAAATGATCCTCCAGCAAAGTTGTATATGCATAAGTGACGTATGGAATTGCAGAAGTGATCCATGGCTCAGAATTAATTCCTCTGTGTGAAAGCAAATCTGGGATTATGAGCCTCGTCCCCAAACAACCCTAGAAGCAGTCATGAGAGTGGACTCAAGTGTTCAGGCCAAGTGTGAAAACGCTCTTAATGCATTTGTAGAAGTGTTACTGGCTCCAGCAGCTCTCTCACATCATGTTTTAGTTTAACAGAAATAGCATTGTTGTTTCTGAGTTTCTGAGACTGAGTGTTTTAATCAGCAGCTCACACTGACTTATTTTGGGTCACTTCAACAGTCCAAATGTGTTTGTGGTAGAATCTCAGATTAACACACAAAAGAGCTGGAGTACATTACTAAAAATATCTCTAAAAATATCATGTAGATATGATATACTGGAGCTCTATCAGTCCTGTGTGCTGGAACCTCTCTGATAGAAGAAGTTTAATGAAGTGTTTTTGGTCAGCAGATCTAACAACCCCAAAGAGGAATAATGTGTAATCCCGCTGTGGGGGAGCGGGACGCAGTACAGTTTCAGTATGGTCTTTTCACAAATCATTTGTCTAAGGTAGAAACTGGAGTGAGCTTTTATACAGGGTTTTACAGCAACCATCAGATACTTGGTGGGGAAGAAGCTCATCTGTATTATTTAAGATGTAGACACTAGAAAGGTTTACAGTAGAAAAGGTTACTTTTATTCTTTATTTCTTTTTAAAAGATGTTGCCTGCAGCAGTTAATAAGAAAGTGTGCATAAAAATGTATAGTGTTTATGTTTAATTATAAAAAGAGGAGTGGTAGCTTTTTTCGTCGATGTGCTTTGTGGTTACCGTAAAACCCTGCATATACACACACTAGAGTTTCTACACAACGGGCTTTACCATCGATCATTAAATTATATATTTAACGACCAGTTCTTACCATCTATCAAATCCACACGTTTCATGTGTTAATTAACTTTCTAACCACATCAATGCACTTACCCTTTTAAGTTTCATGTTCAGTGTTACTTAATGACATTAACAGCATTTGACATGTAAATTAGTCACAGTAGTTAAGTACTTAGCATTTCTAGCTAAGTCCCAGCATTTCTAACATAAGCATGAATGAATGTAGTGTGTGATTTATGCTTGTGTAACTCCAATTACTAACTGACGCCTTTGTATGTATTTTTCACTTTCACTTCTTTCAAGTAAATTACAGACCTCGACATCACGTCGTGGTCCGGGGGTCACTGTGTGGAGGAGTGGAACTTACTGGATAGCTGAGTGAGGTAGCCAGTGAGGCCAGTACACTTCCAGTTTCAAGTTTGGTGACGTTGGGGAAAGGATTGTTATTGTCAGTGGAGGAGACAGAACGCCTTATTGATAAATAAAACCACACTTTGCTAGGACTGGAGCAACTTTACTGTAATGAGCTCACCCTTGTGCTGCGAGTGTTTGTACTGAGAACATTAAAAAATACACACGTCTCATGTCGGCCTCCGTGGCTAAAATCTTCTTACACCAGAACAGCTCCTCATTTGCAGGGATTCCTCCATGATGACATGTTACTTGAGGGCTGCTACCAAATGAAATTAATAAAAAACAATAAAAGGATGAACCTCCAGCAAATTTGCATATGCATAAGTGATGTATGGAATTGCAGAAGTGATCCATGGCTCAGAATTAATTCCTCTGTGTGAAAGCAAATCTGGGATTATGAGCCCCGCCCCAAACAAGCCTAGAAGCAGTCATGAGAGTGGACTCAAGTGTTCAGGCCAAGTGTGAAAACGCTCTTAATGCATTTGTAGAAGTGTTACTGGCTGCAGCAGCGCTCTCACATCATGCAGTTGTTTTAGTTTAACAGAAATAGCATTGTGGTTTCTGAGTTTCTGAGACAGAGTGTTTTAATCAGCAGCTCACACTGACTTATTTTGGGTCACTTCAACATTCCGAATGTCGTTGTGTTAGAATCTCAGGCTGATACACAAAAGAGCTGGAGATCATTAATTAAAATGTCTCTAAAAATATCATGTAGAATGTTGAGAGCACTATTTATTCAAACTGTACTACAGACTGTGCTCTATCTGTGTCAGGCCTGTTATCCACCCTAAAGGACATAACAACAGAGAAAGAATTGGTAATAATTAAAGTATAATCTCACAGCTTTTGGTAGATATGAATCCTTTAATGATTAACCTGTATAAAACATATCAAAAATCTTCAATTTTTCAGAGTTTCCAAAACTCTGTCTGTACCAAACTACCCTTTTTTCTGATCATGTTAAGGTTACACTCCATAGTTACATTTTCTCCACGCTTTACTGTTTTCACATGAAGCTCCTTGATGTCAGAAGTTTTTGCTGTAAAAAAGTGTTTAATATTTAATGATGTCACTAAATTAGTTAAATATGTAATATTACTATTTTAAATGAAAGTTTTCAAAATGTTACTCACCAGCTGTGCAGAGACAAAGCAGAGAGTAAAGAGCGACAAAGAGTGTGATCATCGTTCCTGTTTAGACAAAGTGATAGTGAGGTAATGAACTTGTGTGTTCAGTAGAAAACCAGGTTCAGACTCACGCCTGATTGGATGTTTTGAAGCTGTGGACTGATTTGATTGGTCCATTAGCTGTAATGAGATGTGAAGCTCACAGTGAATTCTCGTCTATTCTGATGCTGTGACGAGTCACATGACTTTACAGATATGATATACTGGAGCTCTATCAGTCCTGTGTGCTGGAACCTCTCTGATAGAAGTTGTTTAATGAAGTGCTTTTAGGTCAGCAGATCTAACAACCCCAAAGAGGAATAATGTGTAATCCCGCTGTGGGGGAGCAGGACGCAGTACAGTTTCAGTATGGTCCTTTCACAAATCATTTGTCTAAGGTAGAAACTGGAGTGAGCGTTTATACAGGGTTTTACAGTAAACATCAGACACTTGAGGGAAAAAAGCTCATCTGTATTATTTAAGATGTATACACGAGAAAGGTTTACAGTAGAAAAGGTTTTTTTTTGTTCTTCATTTCTTTTTAAAAAGATGTTGCATACAGCAGTTAATAAGAAAGTGTGCATATAAATTTATAGTTTTAACGTTTAATTATAATAAGAGGAGTGACAGCTTTTTTCCTCGATGTGCTTGGTGGTTACCGTAAAACCCTGCATATACATACACTAGAGTTTCTACCCAACGGGCTTGACCATCCATCGTTAAATTATATATTTAATGACCCATTCTTACTATCTATCAAAGCCACACGTTTAATGTGTTAATTAACTTTCTAACCAAATCGATGCACTTACCCTTTTAAGTTAACATGTTCAGTGTTATTTCATGACATTAACAGCATTTGACATGTAAATTAGTCACAGTAGTTAAGTACTTAGCATTTCTAGCTAAGTCCCAGCATTTCTAACATAATGAATGAATGTAGTGTGTGATTTATGCTTGTGTAACTCCAATTACTAACTGATGCCTTTATATGTATATTTCAGTTTCACTCTTTTCATGCAAATTAAACACCTCGACATCACGTCGTGGTCCGGGGGTCACTGTGTGGAGGAGTGGAACTTACTGGATAGCTGAGTGAGGTAGCCAGTGAGGCCAGTACACTTCCAGTTTCAAGTTTGGTGATGTTGGGGAAAGGGTTGTTATTGTCAGTGGAGGAGACAGAAAACCTTAGTGATAAATAAAACCACACTTTGCTAGGACTGGAGCAACTTTACTGTAATGAGCTCACCCTTGTGCTGCGAGTGTTTGTACTGAGAACATTAAAAAATACACACGTCTCATGTCGGCCTATAACAGAAATAGCATTGTGGTTTCTGAGTTTCTGAGACCGAGTGTTTTAATCAGCAGCTCACACTGACTTATTTTGGGTCACTTCAACAGTCCATATGTCTTTGTGTTAGAATCTCAGGTTAACAAACGAAAGAGTTGGAGTTCATTAATAAAAATATCTCTAAAAATATGATGAGGAATTTTGAGAGCACTATTTATTCAAACTGTGCTAGAGACTGTGCTCTATCTGTGTGAGGCCTGTTATCCACCCTAAAGGACATAACAATGGAGAAAGAATTGGTAATAATTAAAGTATAATCTCACACCTTTTGGTAGATATGAATCCTTTAATGGTTAACCTGTAAAAAAAAAAAGGTTTAAACTTATTCATGCAAAACTTTTAGACACAGTGCTGCTTCAGTCTATGAGTCTGGCAGTTTCAGCACCTTTGATGTGGTAAAAACCTTAATGGCCTCACGCTGGTGTTTGGTTTGAGACGTTTGTCCTCTAGTTTCCATCTCAGACCAGAGTGTGTGTCACTGTTAATGGAAAGAGCACTGTGGTTTAAAGTGAGAGATATAAACTAATGAGTTTGATTCTTTCTTTATCAGGGCTGTAAGAGATGTTAGACTTTTATAAATCCAGTGGTTCTGACCGAGATGGAGGTGTGGTAGCACACAGCAGGCACTTCAGGTCTAGAAATATGGTAGATTGTTACGTGTAGTCCAAACCACCACCAAAGAGATCGGGACCAGATTTTATAAAAATTTATATTATGTTACGTGTTTTTCTTAGGTCACACTGTTTGTATTTTTCAGTGTGTGTGATGGATTCATGGCTGAGGCTCAGTGTTTGGCTCTTCAAAGATGTAGTAGCCCATCCCCCCAGTGTTCACACCTAAACACACACACACACACAGACACAGTAAAGACTGGTTTAAACTTCTCTGTCATGATACAGAGAGGGGGATTATGGGTAAATGTGGCACGCAGAAACGTGCTAGCGCAGTCCTGTTTTATAGAGCACAGTCTCTAGCACAGTTTGAATAAATATTGCCTTCAACATTCTACATGATATTTTTAGAGACATTTTAATTAATTAACTCCAGCTCTTTTGTGTGTTAACCTGAGATTCTAACACAAAGACATTTGGACTGTTGAAGTGACCCAAAATAAGTCAGTGTGAGCTGCTGATTAAAACACTCGGTCTCAGAAACTCAGAAACCACAACGTTATTTCTGTTAAACTGAAACAACTGCATGATGTGAGAGCGCTGCTGCAGCCAGTAACACTTCTACAAATGCATTAAGAGCGTTTTCACACTTGGCCTCAAGACTTGAGTCCACTCTTATGACTGCTTCTAGGCTTGTTTGGGGGCGGGGCTCATAATCCCAGGTTTGCTTTCACACAGATGAATTAATTCTGAGCCATGGATCACTTCTGCAATTCCATACATCACTTATGCATATGCAAATTTGCTGGAGGTTCATCCTTTTATTGTTTTTTATTAGTTTCATTTGGTAGCAGCACTCAAGCAGAATGTCATCATGGAGGAATCCCTGCAAATGAGGAGTTGTTCTGGTGTAAGAAGATTTTAGCCACGGAGGCCGACATGAGACGTGTGTATTTTTTAATGTTCTCAGTACAAACACTCGCAGCACAAGGGTGAGCTCATTACATTAAAGTTGCTCCAGTCCTAGCAAAGTGTGATTTTATTTATCAATAAGGCGTTCTGTCTCCTCCACTGACAATAACAACCCTTTCCCGAACATCGCCAAACTTGAAACTGGAAGTGTACTGGCCTCACTGGCTACCTCACTCAGCTATCCAGTAAGTTCCACTCCTCCACACAGTGACTCCCGGACCATGACGTGATGTCGAGGTGTTTAATTTTCATGAAAGGTGTGAAACTGGAACATACATACAAAGGCATCAGTTAGTAATTGGAGTTACACAAGCAGAAATCACACACTACATTCATTCCTGCTTATGTTAGGAATGCTGGGACCTAGCTAGAAATGCTACGTACTTAACTACTGTGACTAATTTACATGTCAAATGCTGTTAATGTCATGAAATAACACTGAACATGAGGGTAAGTAAATTGCTGTCATTAGAAAGTAAATTAACACATGAAACGTGTGGCCTTGATAGATAGTAAGAACATGTCATTAAATATATAATTTAACGATGGATGGTGAAGCCCGTTGTGTAGAAACTCTAGTGTATGTATATGCAGGGTTTTACAGTAACCACTTAGCACATCGAGAAAAAAAGCTGTCACTCCTCTTATTATAATTAAACGTTAAAACTATAAATTTATATGCACACTTTCTCATTAACTGCTATATGCAACATCTTTTAAAAAGAAATAAAGAATAAAAGAAACCTTTTCTACTGTAAACCTTTCTAGTGTCTACATCTTAAATAATACAGATGAGCTTTTTTCCCTCAAGTGTCTGATGTTTACTGTAAAACCCTGTATAAACGCTCACTCCAGTTTCTATCTCAGACAAATGATTTGTGTAAGGACCATACTGAAACTGTACTGCGTCCCGCTCCCCCACAGCGGGATTACACATTATTCCTCTTTGGGGTTGTTAGATCTGCTGACCTAAAAGCACTTCATTAAACTTCTTCTTCTATCAGAGAGGTTCCAGCACACAGGACTGATAGAGCTCCAGTAGATCATATCTGTAAAGTCATGTGACTCATCACAGCATCAGAATAGACAAGAATTCACTGTGAGCTTCACATCTCATTACAGCTAATGGACCAATCAAATCAGTCCACAGCTTCAAAACATCCAATCAGGCGTGAGTCTGGACCTGGTTT
>CM040472.1:19117063-19183355 GCA_022758105.1 Pangasianodon gigas | reverse complement strand
ACCTACCTAAACATTGTTGCAGACCAAGTACACCCCTTCATGGCAACGGTATTCCTAATGACAGAGTCCTCGTTCAGCAGGATAATTTTGCCACACTGCAAAAATTGTTCAGGAAAGGTTTGAAGAACATTACAATGAGTTCAAGGTGTTGACTTGGCTTCCAAATTCCCCAGATCTCAATCCGACTGAGCATCTGTGGAATGTGCTGGATGAACAAGTCTGATCCATGGAGGCCCCACCTCGCAACTTACAGGACTTAAGGGATTTGCATTTTGGTGCCAGATACCACAGCACATCTTAAGAGGTCTTGTGGAGTCCATGCCTCGATGAGTCAGAGCTGTTTTGGCAGCAAAAGGGGGACCAGCACAATATTAGGCAGGTGGTTTTATGTTATGGGTGATTGGTGTATAGTGTGTGTGTGTGTGTGTGTGTGTGTGTATTCCACAGCACTTAGCACAACACACACAGCTCATTAGCACTGTCTCAATAATGCACATATCATCCCACTCCTCCATACAACTTCATTAACAGAATTCATGTGCACTATTTGTCCATGTAGTACATAGTAACAGAAGAGATTTATTTATAATTGCACTATCCATTGCACCCAGATGAGGATGGGTTCCCTTTTGAGTCTGATTCCTCTCAAGGTTTCTTCCTCATATCCTCTCAGGGAGTTTTTCCTCACCACGATCTCCTTTGGCTTGCTCATTAGAGATAAATTCATACATTTACAATTTATATCCTGAATGAATTTATTTCTGTAAAGCTGCTTTTTGACAATGTCCATTATTAAAAGAGCTATACAAATAAAATGTAATTGAATTGATTTGAATTGAACTTAATACTAATATCTTATATTTAAAATTATTTTTATTTTATTCCTCTTACATCACAGCAACTTACCATTGATTACAATTTTTTATTTATTACAGAAGGACACAACATGTGATCTGTGATTTGCAGCTTTACAACTGTCAGCACTGCTGTGCAGGACAGTGGTAGCTCAGTGGTTGAAATGGTGGACTACCAAGCAGACGGAAGTGTGTTCAAATCCCAGCACTGCCAAACTGCCACTTTTGAGCAAGGCTCTTAAACCTCAAAATTAGATAAATGTTGATCGCTCTGGATAAGGGTGTCTGCCAAATGCAGTAAATGTTCAACATCTTCTGACCAATCAGAATTCTGTGTGAACAAGTTAAACCCATGTTACAGCTCTGAGTGGAGTGTGCGAGATTAGTGAATACTCACAGTGTGCTATAATGTTTCTTGTCATGCTGAGGTCAGGACTGAGTTTATAATCATCACATGATGTCATCACTGTAATGCATTAACTCATCACTCAGCACTGTTGTGTTTCAGTGGAATATTATACCTAATTTACTCCTCAGCAAATTTATTGGCTTCAAATCTTTGCTTATGTGCCTCTACAACATTAATAAACTACACAAAATGATCAGCCTTCCAGAGACAAGCTTTGTTAAATTGGTTATTAATTTATAAACACAATTTCTCACTTCATCAGGCTTTATGTTGATGAACATGTCACCTGTAAGGGGCAGGCCGCCACAGCCCTGACCCATCACCAGCAGGAGACAGAGAGTTGCCACTCAGTAATTAGTGCTAACCAGCTCCACCTGTGACTGGTATATTTCAATCCTCTAGCCCTAGTTTCAAGCCCAGCATTGGGTGACCCTTTGTTTTCCCTTCTTTGGAGGTATTCTTTCCTAAGTTTGCTTCCCAAGGCCTAGGGCCACTTCTTTAGGCCCGCTCCCTTGGTTGGCCCCTTGTGCACATCAGTTTTTAGTTGGCTCTGTACCTGGGTTCACCCTACCAGTCTCAGTTTGTGACCCAGTAGGTAGCACCCCTCTGGGCCAATCCCCTGTTACAGCAAGACTGAGCCATCAACATGAACCCAGCAGAGGTGGACCAGCTAAAAACAGTCCTGGTTGCAACCAGGGTTCTGCAGTATACACAAATGAACAGATTCTGCAACAAATTCTCTTATAACTGCAAGCACTTTCTGAATGCTCTCAGCAAGAAGCAGAACCTCCTCACTGGTTTCAAGTAATGAGGCAACTCCTGTCATTCCAGATGTCACACATCCTACCAAGCCACAGAAAGGTGCAACAGGTACCCTGGGTGGTGTAGAGGTTTCCTCCACTGTTGTTCCGTTGCATTTGAGCAATAACCCTCCCATTTCCTTTCTGACCATGCTAAGGTGGCCTATATCATAACCCTGCTCACGGGAAGGGCACATGCATCGGACACCTCAGTATGGGAACACCAACTCACTGAGTGTTTTTCCATTGGTGCCTTTACTGAGGCGATGCACAAGACCTTCGAGAGACAGTGTGTGGGAGAGAGGCTGCCTCTTGCCTTAGGCAGGGCAGTGGCAGCATGTTTGACTATGTCATCAAGTTCTGGATGCTGGTGGTCAAGAGTGGTTGGAACTCTGAGGCACTCATGGTCACTTATCAGCAGGGTTTAGTGAAGGAAATCAAGGATGAGCTCACTATCCGTGAACCTGCTCAATCTCTTGAGTTCCTATATGCGCTGATGCTGAGGCTTGACAACCACTTTCAGGAGTGGTGTAGGGAACAAATGTTTCACGCACCTAGGGAACCTACTGAATTAAGTACCCCACCTGAGCCCACCAGCATGGCAGTTACAAGGCCCTCTGACTCATTTGAGCAGCCCATGCAGATAGGCTGCTCCTGCCTCTCACTCCAGGAGAAGGAGGCTCATATGAGAGCAAGACGCTGCCTGTATTTTAGCAATACCGAGCACTTCTGTTCATCTTGTCCCAAGCTGGTGTCAAATGCCAGGGCTCTTCCCAGGAAGAGGGATAGCAATCACAGTCCTGGGGTCATTTCCTGGGGTACACGACAGCTTTCACTGACTCCAGAGAAGCAAGCAATTTCATTGATTCTGCCCCGGCCAAGGTTCTCCATATCACACTCCTCTCGTTGGAGCCCCCTTTCAGTTTCAGCCATTGATGATCCTCATTTCAGGTTCAGTGACTCGCCGATTCTTGGGATTTGCCAACCTTCTACACTGTTTTTTTCTTTCTTTTTGCTTTTTATGTTTATGTTAATGACATTGTAATGTTTATGTTCAAATAAAATAAAAATGTAAAATTAAAAAACAGGACTGTGCAAGCATGTCTGTGTGCCACATTTACCCATAATTTCCCTCTCTGTGTCATGACACAAAGACACAAATATGCTTTAACCCAGAAGTTTTAACCTGGCTTTACTGTGTGTGTGTGTGTGTGTGTTTGTGTGTGTGTATGTGTTTAGGTGTGAACACTGGAAGGATGGGCCGCCACATCTATGAAAAACCAAACACCGAGCCTCAGCCATGAATCCATCACACACACTGAAAAATACAAACAGTGTGATCTAAGGAAAAACACTTAACATAATACAAATTTTTATAAAGTCTGGTCCCAAACTCTTTGGTGGTGGTATGGACTACACGTAACAGTGCACCATATTTCTGGACCTAAAGTGCCCACTGTGTGCTACCACACCTCCATCTCATTCTGAACCACTGGATTTATAAAAGTGTAACATCTCTTACAGCCCTGATGAAGAAAGAATCAAACTCTATAGTTTATGTCTCTCACTTTAAACCACAGTGTTGTTTCCATTAACACTGACACACACTCTCTGGTGTGAGATGGAAACTAGAAAACAAACGTTTCAAACTAAACACCAGCGTGAGGTCATTAAGGTTTTTACCACATCAAAGGTGCTGAAACTGCCAGACTCATAGACTGCAGCAGCACTTTGTCTAAATGTTTTGAATGCATTGAAGTCTAGACATGTTTTACAGTTTAATCATTTAATAATCATATAGTGGGAAAATATTCTTTAGTACCCTTTCTTTCTTGTTTTTAAAACTTTTTGTTTTTTAAGGTGAACAAGTCCTCACAGGAATCGAGCACATTTGGACTGTTGAAGATGCAAAGTAAGTCAGTGTGAGCTGCTGGCTAAAGCTCTCAGTCTCTAGCTGAGGCTTGAAACCACAATGCTATTTCTGTTAAAGTGAAAGCACTGATGTGACAGAGCGCTGCTGCAGCCAGTAACACTTCTTCAAATGCATTAAGAGTGTTTGGCTCGAATAAACGAGCATATTGAAGAATTCCTTCTGAACTGTGGCTCGATTGCGCAGTTCCAAACGTCACTTTTGTGTACACAGGTTTGCAAAATGGTACCCATTAGGTTCATCCTTTTCTTCTCAAGTAATGAAGAACTGCACTTTTTGGAAGGATGCCATGACATCGTGCAGGAAAACCTGCAAAAGAAAAGTCATTCTCATGCAAGAAGATTTTTAGCCATGGAGGCTGATGCTGAGCCAAACTGCTCCAGTGCTGTGAAAGTACACCTCTCCTTTCCACCTTACACTCTATAACCAGTGGACTAAATAAAGGTTATCCCAATATGCAGGCAATACAAGGTGCAATAAAAACACACTCACTTTAATAATGAGACAAGGCCAAGTAGGCACGTGCTGTCTTTCCTGCCCACATGTTATATTTGTAGCTTGTGGTTGTACACTAAAGGTTGCACTGGGATTGGGATTGCTTTATCCTTGTCAGAGTGTCTACAGTGTAAAAATCAAAAATCAGTTATATTGTGGGAAATAGACTAAAGTTATTAGAAAATATTTTGGACAGGTACAGATAAAACACTAACTGGGTAAGAGTAGGATTGATCAGAATTCCTTCAAAAGTAAGCAGGATTCGGATTAAAAAAAAAACAATTACCTGTAGTTCAACTATTCAAGGCTTATCAGTGAAGTTAAAGATCTCCTTGTATGACATCAAATCACTGAATCTGGATTTAAACTCCCTTTTCAGTTCTTTAAACACTTTAACAAGTTCACTGCAGTTGAAAGTGCTGATGTAGTGCTGCTTCATTTCTCATCACGACTATTTGAAGACTGCATATAGCCTTTTTTACTGAGACTTTACATTACATTCATTACAGCTACTGGACCAATCAAATCAGTCCACAGCTTCAAATCATCCAATCAGGGGCGACTCTGAACCTGGTTTGCTACTGAACACACACGTTCATTACCTCACTATCACTTTGTCTGAGCAGGAACGATGATCACACTCTTTGTCGCTCTTTGTCTCTTAACATCAGGTGAGTTACATTTTGTATATTCTGATATAAAATAATACAAAATAAATTTAAAAATTATGAAAAAATTTTAGTATATTTCTAACATCAGGTTGTTGTCTTTATTAATGACATCATCACTGACAATGAATATTTTTTGTTTCAGCAAAACCATCTAACATCAAGGAGCTTCAAGTTCAAAAAGTAAAGCTTGGAGAAAATGTTACTATAAAATGTGACGACTTGTCCAGTGATAAGAATAATTTAGTTTGGTTCAAACAGAGTTTTGGAAAGGTTCCTCAGTGGGTAGGGAGAGAAGTGGAGAGCTCATTCAGACCCGGTGAAGGATTTAATGATGGACGGTTCAGTATTAGTGTAAATAAAAATCTGCTTAATCTCAACATTAAAGAAATCAAAGAAGAGGATAAAGGATCATATTTCTGTGCAGAATTGCTGCAATCTTCACTACACTTTGGATCTGGAACCCTTTTGGTTATTGAAGGTAAACAGTTTTACTCTGATAACCTTCTCCTGAACTCAAATTGATGCTAGATCAACACTTTAGCCAGAATTATATTTAATTTCACACCACTCATTATTTATAGTTTTATTTTTACTAATTGATGTTAAAGCTGAGGAGATGAAACAGCATCCTCCGACTGTAACGGTGATGGAGAACGGAGAGTCGCTCACACTCCAGTGTTCAGTACAAGCATTTACTTCAAGCTGTGAAGAACAGAGTGTATACTGGTTCAGACACGACTCAGGAGAATCTCATCCATCAATCATTTACACTCATGGAGACGGCAGTGATGAGTGTAAGAAGAGCTCTGAGGCTGGTTCTCCTACACAGAGCTGTGTCTACTCTCTCCCCAAGAGGAAGCTCACAACCTCTGATAATGGAACGTTTTACTGTGCTGTGGCTGCGTGTGGACAAATCCTCTTTGGGAATGGAAATAAAGTGGAGGGAATTCAACTAAAAGGTAAGACTTTGGATAACATAAATGTTTAAGGGGATAAATCTGTGGATAACTCAGAGACATTAATAATATTTATTCAAAAAATGTTTTTTTTATCTTTTCAGAAAATAAGCTTTGGATTGTTTTGGTCTTAACAACCTCCAATATAATATTTATTATTGTAATCATGGTTCTGGTTGGAGTTTTACTTAAAAAACAAAGAAAAGGTTTGTTTGCTTTTATTATTAATTTTGAATGAATTTATCAGTATCATAAAAACACTTATTACAGTTAAACATTACTGATATTTATTATTGTTTTATAAAGGGGCTTCCGACAACCATCCAAATAACACAAATCAGGTAATCCAGTGCTTTATCATGTGTATTGATTTTCTTTAAATGAATACAGATCTGTCCTCGAGTCTACAGGACATGTAGGATTATAACTTACATCATCTTACAAAATATAGTAAATTGCTTTTTTGTGAATCTTTTAATCCGCTCTGGTTTATAAACGGCTCTTGTTCTTTATCAGGCTAACGATGAACATGTCTTGAACTACGCAGCTGTGAGATTTGCTAAGAAACCTTCATCCTCCAGCACATCCAGAGACAAGAGCCATGAAGATGTTTATGCACAAGTTAAAATAAAATAGATAAAGAGAAATGACTTCAGACTTGAAACACAACCAAAATGTAATTATTCACTCATTTTGCAGAAGGCAGTTTCATATTTTAATTGGACCAAAACTAGTGAGATTTATTGCTGTGAGTCGAGCCGTTTTGCTTTAGTTGATTAAGACTGAAGCTTCTTTTTATTTGTGATCAAAAAGTGATATCCTTACACAATTATAGTCTTTGTAATGTTGTAATTAGCCTTTCATTTACTTTGATCAGCTCCTATTTAATTATATTCTGCTGTTTTACCTAAAATAAAAAAAAGCCTTACATTTGGGATGTTTTCTCAGCATTTTCTCTTAAAATAGTGAACATGATTTCCAGAATTGAAAGAAAATCTTTTGTTTGATTCTAAAGGTTAAACTACCCGTATCAACATTCACGTCTCACCTTAGGATTTTTATTTTTTATTTTTATTTATTTATTTTTTTGCCTTGACACATGGGAGGTTTAAGGGGATAAATCTGTGGATATTTTAATTATTGTAAATGAGCTACAACATCTTTCCCAATTGTAGTGAGTACATCAGTAAATATAATACACGTTTACGCATTTTAACTTACACAAGTTTCCATAAATATTAAGGAGTTTTTAAGTGAAAGAAGGCTGAATATAAAGATGAGTGGTTACTGCATTACTTATTTGACTGCTTAACCTGAAATTAAATTCCAGATACTAAATTTTAATTTAGATTAACAATGTGTTTTAATGACTGAAGCACCAAGGTTTCGTTTACATTTCTTTTTATTTCACATAATTTACATTGTGACATTTTAATAAAATCTATGAAAGCCATATTACACTGTGTGTGCCATCATTTTGGTCATTTGTTGTGTGTGACTAGTTAAGATTTTCATATTTAGCAGTGAGTTAGTGGACATTTGGAACACATCCATTATCATTGTAACTAACACGCTTCCCTGGAATCTCCCTCAAGAATAAAATGTAAAGGTAGTAAACATGCGCATGATGTGATATGGGAAGTATGAAGTGTGTTATTTAAATTATCACTGAGTAATTTTACGCAAACCAGAAAATATTGTAATTGTGCCGTCTCTCTGCTAAACATGTCCTGGCTACAGTTAGTGGAAATGTTTTAGCCAATCTTCAGAAGCTGTTCAGAGCCTCATACATGTACTGAATATCAGATAAGTTGCTGTTTCAGGTGTTAGATTTGTATATATTCAATATATTTATATATATATATATGTGTGTGTAAATGTTTATATGCCTTTATAAATGTCAAAGGGAAAAGACTGTAAAAAGGTTATTTTTGTTCTTTCACTCTTTTTAAAAGATGTTACACAGCAGTTAATGAGTGTGCATGTAATTTCAAAGTGATTACATTTTGCTAAAAAAGAGGAGTGTTTTTTCCCCAAAGCACTTGGTGGTTCCTGTCAGGTAGTTTATTCAGACTAACATAAAACATTGTGTGAATTTTAACAGTGAACAATATTAAAGGTCATGACATTGTGACAGGCCAGACCATAAACACAGCACAAAAACACCCAGGGAACAAGGTTAGGTGGCGAAACAAACGTGCTCTTTATTCACAGTGCAGCAAAGGGGAAGTGGTGAGTCTTTTGTGTGTGGGGGAAGTGGAGAGTGAAGGCGTGTGGGGGCGGTGTCGGTGGCTCCGCGAGCAGCACAGAGAGCCCTCAGCAGCGGTGCTCTTTGGAGTCGGCTGGGAGGCCGTGGCGGCTTTGCAGGGGATCAGGAGCCGGCCGGCAGCAGACCAGGGGTGTCTTCCTCGCTGAAGTCGCCTTCTAGGGGAAAACAAACAGAGAGACACATTAGTAGCATTCCCACCGTTCTCTAACCCTCTGGAGCCACCACTGGCTCCTTTTATACTAATCTGCTATTGTGTCTCCAGGGAGTGCAGTCATGACTGAGCCTACATCTTCTCACTCTGCTCCCAGAGGTGTCATGGTGGCTAGACTAATCACGTCTCTGTGGGGAGATGGATGGGTCCCCTTGAAGCTTATCAATACATCAGGCAGGCCTGTGCTATTAAGAAGGAATGCAAAAATTGCAGACCTCTATCCATGCATTGCACTTGAAGATTTCGATCACACAAATACTGTCAGTCCTCTGCTGGTAAACTGCTCCACAAGTTTGTCTGATGAACCAGCTGATGCGTTACCTGTGAGCGAGCGACTTAAGTCAGTTGGTCTGGACAGTCTTGACATTGACTTATGTGACATCTCAGATGCATCTAAGCGGCGGTTGGTAAACCTGATTCTGAGTTACGAAGATGTCTTTTCACATAGCCATCTTGATTGTGGGAAAGCTAAGGGCTTTGTACACAGGATACACCTCTCAGACACCAGACCATTCAGGCTTCCATTCAGACGAGTAGCACTCAGTCAGTATCAAAAACTGCGGCAGGTACTGACCGAAATGGAGGAGAAGGAGATAATTAGGCGATCTGCCAGTGAGTATGCTTCTCCTCTCGTTTTGGTCTGGAAGAAGAATGGGGACCTGCGTGTATGTACAGACTTCCGCTGGTTGAACAGGAGAACACTGAAGGACACGCATCCTCTTCCGCATCAGGCAGATTGTTTAGCGGCACTGGGCGGAAAAGCTTTATTTAGCACAATGGATTTGACGTCCGAATTCTATAACATGCCGCTGCACGAAGACGACCGCAAGTTTACGGCTTTTACGACGCCCATGGGTCTTTTTGAGTACAATCGTTTACCTCAGGGCCTCTGCAACAGTCCTGGCAGCTTCATGCATATGATGACCAGCATATTCGGTGACGAAAACTTTCTCAGTCTCCTGTGTTTTCTGGATGACTTGATTGTCTTTGGTCCAGATGAGAAAACTTCTCTTGATCGCTTGGAAATGGTGTTTGGCAGGCTCCGCACATACAATCTTAAGCTGGCTCCAAAAAAATGTCACCTTATGAGAAAATCGGTGAAGTTCCTTGAGCATATAATTGATCAGACAGGTGTTTCAACGGACCCAAGCAAAGTTGACGGCATCTCTAAGATGAGCAGTTCGGATTTGATGGAGTTAGATGGAGCTACTCCTTCTCAGAAGAAAATAAGATCATTCCTGGGAATGGTGAATTACTACCAGCACTTCATTCCAAACTATTCAGCTGTAGCAAAGCCTCTTTTTAGTCTTCTGAAGGGCCAGAAGGCAAGAGCAAAACATCTGGGGAAGCAGGGTCATGTTCACCAGAATAGAAAGCTGAAGCCCAGTGACTGGACAGAAGCGCAGGACCGGGCTGTCGAGAGGTTGAAAACATTGTTGGTCGAGAGCGTTGTCCTTGCCCATCCAGATTTTAATCGCCATTTTGTACTGGCAACAGACGCATCCTTAGATGGTATTGGAGCTGTGCTCTCACAGGTCCCGGAGGGGGAGACAAAAGCCAGGCCTGTAGCCTTCGCCAGTAAGTCCCATTCTCGGTCGCGGCAAAACTATCCAGCACATCGTTTGGAGTTTTTGGCCTTGAAATGGTCAGTATGTGATAAGTTCAGTCATTGGCTCAAAGGCCACGAATTTACTGTCTTGACTGACAATAATCCTTTGGCCCATATACTTACAAAACCCAAACTTGATTGCTGCGAACAACGCTGGGTGGCTAAACTGGCGAGCTACAACTTCAACATCAAGTATGTGCCTGGTCCCCAAAACACTGTTGCGGATGCCCTAAGCCGGGTTCCGTTTGTCAAAACTGATGTCACGCAGAGACTGCTCAAAGAGCCATATGGAGCACTACTAGCTGGTTCCAAAGGAATGTCTACAGGTTCAGTGCAGGATGCCTTTAGACGTTCCAGTGATTCGGATAGAAGGCAGAGTGTCCTTAACACTAGTCAGTCGTACAAACACAACATCCAACAAATTGGTGAACTAATGATGATCTCGAGTCTGGAGGTCTCTGTCACATTGGATTCGCATGTCAAGTGGAACATCAGTGCCAGGGCTCGAGCAATGGCTGTCATCAATCACCTACCTCAAGTGATGTCTGGAGGACAGGACACGCTGCCGGCATATACGGAACAGGAGCTGCGTGAAAAACAACTCGGCGATAGGCACCTGTCAAGAGTTTTGTATTATGTCGAACGCCAACGTAGACCTTCAAGAAGAGAAAGGACAAAGGAATCAATGGTTGTCATTCGATATCTGAAGCACTGGGAGAAACTAGTTGTCAAAAATGGTGTGTTGTACAGAGTGTCACGCGACCAACTATCAAGAATAAAACGTCATTAGTTTGTAGTCCCAGAGTCTCTGGTAAATGTGATTCTCAAAGGAATTCATGACGACTGTAGCCATCAAGGTCAGTCTCGGACTATTAGCCTTGCAAGGCAGCGTTTCTTTTGGCTGAACATGGATCAAAATGTAAGAGAATATGTGCATAGATGTTACCGCTGCACTGTGAGCAAGACTACTGATCCTGCTGGGTGAGCCTCCTTGGAAAACATTTCAACAAGTAGACCATTAGAGCTAGTCTGCATAGACTTCTGGTCAGCAGAAGATTCCAGTAACAAGTCTGTTGACGTCTTGGTGGTGACTGATCATTTCACAAGACTGGCACAAGCTTTTGTGTGTAGAGACCAGTCTGCCAAACAAGTTGCCAGGGTCCTATGGGATAGGTACTTTTGTGTTTATGGCCTTCCAGAATGGATTCATAGTGACCAAGGCCCATGTTTTGAAAGCAAATTGATTCGTGAGCTTCTAAGGGTTTCTGGGGTGAACAAGTCACGCACAACACCGTATCACCCAATGGGTAACGGGGGCGTAGAACGCTTTAACAGAACCCTTGGAAATATGATCCAAGTTTTGTCACCAGATGTGAAAAGAGATTGGCCTAGACAGTTACAGACGCTCTCATTTCTGTACAACTGCACTATCAATGAAACGACAGGTTATGCTCCCTTTTATTTGATGTTTGGCCGTGTGCCTCGTCTGCCCATTGATGTTCTTTTTCGTTCAGTTTTGAATGATTCTGCTGTAACAAACTGTGATACGTTTGTGACCACTCTGGTCAAAGATCTGAAAGAAGCATCCCTGATCGCACAAAAACATGCAACGAAAGAGCAGAAAAGACATGCAGAGTTATACAACCGAAGGGTGAAAGGATTGGTCATTGAAATAGGTGATCAAGTGCTCCTGGTGAACAAAACAGAAAGGGGCAAAAGGAAAGTCGCTGACAGGTGGGAGTCGACAGTTTACACTGTTGTGGATCGTAAACCAGACACTCACACTTACAGGATCCGTAATCCATCTACTGGTCTGGAAAAAGTGGTTCATCGAAACCTGTTGATGTTGGTAAATTTCCTACCAGTGAATGTGGAGAACCCCCTGTCTGATCAGCTTTCTGTTGTAGCCGACTCTTGTCAGAGGTCACCTTCAGTCCTTTCCTTGTGTGTGGAGGAGGATGAATATTTGGGTAGGGATGCAGAAGTGTCTGAGCTTGAGGAGGACAGCTGCAGTAGCATTACAATGGATGGATCTGTGATGATGAGAGGCAAGGCATTATCCACATGTGAAAATGCTGGCAGTGACTGTGAGATTGATTCTATATCGGTTCAAGAATCTGGTGCCAGAGACAGAACCATTAGTTGGGTTACGGACCTGCCTGAAAAATGCGTCCAAACTAAATCTGATCAAACCCCAAGTGGAATTCCGACAGATCCCTTGAATAGGGTCACTCCTGCTGCACCAGAAAGTCACACATCTGAATTGTCTAAAGATGGAAGAATGTCTCTTTCTGGTGACAATGCAAGTGGCAATTCTGATTTACATGATTCAGATTCAGAGACAGTCCTGTCTGCCCAGCCGCACTCACAGGCTCCTGCCAACACACATGCAGCTGACACTGTGAATGTACCACTAAGTTCTAGCTCAGTTGCACAGGTCAGGTCACGTTTTGTTCGCATCATTAGACCTGTTGACAGATTAATACATGTTATGTCAGCACAGGCTGTGGTTAAGGACACAAAACACAATGTTCAGGCTGTTTGTAAGTCAGTGTTTAGGGCCTTCTCTGCTTAGAAGTCATATTTGAGTTCATGTCCCTTTGTATATTAGTTAGAAATGTGTTTTATTAGTCTTATCAGTTTCAAATCTGAAAACAACGGATCAGAAAGCACATACCTGATGAAAGGTGCGCCTTCGCAAACTCTAATGAGATTCTACACCTTTTCTCTTCGTTTCTTTTTGCTTTAGCATTGTAACGCGAAGTTGAGAATGGAAGGATATTGTGGAATGTATGTAGATGTTCTACTGTCAGTAGCTGGTGGGAGAGCTTAGCGCTACTCTCCCATCACTTCATCCTAATGGGATAATTGTATTTTTGACTCACCTTTACTAGGAAATTCTTCTGTATTGTGTAGTTCTTTACTGAGAACTAAAGAGACAATAATCTGTTGATGATACTCCACCCCCTTGCATTTATTTTATGTAATTCAGTGGGGGTGGATGTAACGGTTAAAAATAACATTTAATTTAAAGAGTAAAGATGTGTGAATTTCATAAAATAAGGGATTTGGTTGTATTTGTTGGTGTTCGAAGGCTCCCCTCCTGTGGTTGTTAATGGTATTGCAGATGTAGTATTTTGTCCCTCTTCTCTTTCCATACTGCAGCAGATTTGAGTGTCGCTGCTGTGGGTATGTACGATTTTTCATGCTCTAACTCATTAACGTATTAATTGTGGAAATAATATGTTTTATGTGAATATTTTCGACATAATTGATTGAATTGATGTATTTGAGCATGAGTATATAATGTATTTAACACTTTAACAAGGTTGTTGAGGTCATTATAAATGTATTGAATTTCCTCGTGCATTCACGAGCGGGAACGAGTGCATTTCATGTGGTCATTGTGTCTGTCTTAAAATTTCTGATAATTAATTGTAATATGAGTCGAGTGAAAGTGTCATTTCTATTTTTCTAGTCATATGTATATCTGCAGTATATTGTCTTCTACAGCCAACCTGATTTGTACCGTTTTTCTATCAAAAAGGTATGTTGCTTTCGTGTTTATGACGTTATAAATGTTAACAAATGCTGTTTAGAAATTCATGAAGTTTTCTTGTTATCATCTACAGTTTATTGGCCAGTATTACTACACTGTTACTGTTTACAGGTGTACTATTACAGTTTTCACGTTGTATCCTATTGTTATGTGTTTTATAGCAGCAGATTTGAGTGTCGCTGCTGTGGTCATATGTATATCTGGAGTATATTGTCTTCTTCAGCCAACCTGATTTGTACCGTTTTTCTATCAAAAAGATCAATCAAAGCTGAAGAAATCCCATGTGTGAGTGTGTCCTTTCACATCTGTTACAGCTGCAGTACCTGAGTGAACTTCTGGTCTTTTATAATCTGTCACACCTACTTCAATCAAAAGTTGCAGGGACTTTGTTGGTATTTTGAAGGCTACAGCAGGGAGTAGAGCTTTCTCTTACCTAGCCCCACAGTTATAGAACAGCCTTCCAATTACTGCTTGGACTTAGACACAGGCTTTCATTTTTTGAAGGTACAGTGGCTGGCCACATTATGTCTCAGTCTATGTCTATGTGAGTGGCAGTGGTTAAGCAGTTGGCCTACTGATTGGAGGGTCATGAGTTCAAACCCCAGCACTGCCAAGCTGCCACTGCTGGGCCCTTGAGCAAGGCCCTTAACCCTCAACTGATCAGTTGTATAAATGAGATGAATGTAAGTCAGTCTGGATAAGGGCGTCTGCCAAATGCTGTAAACGTGTTACCTTCTGCTTTCCCTTTTAGTTATGCTGTCATACCTAGTCTTGTCAGAGTCCCTGCTTGCACAATGTACATTTTCTTAAACTATTACAGGACAATAGCATACCTAATAATCTGTGTTCTCTCTCTCTCTTCTCTTCCCTCTTTCGTGAACGCAACATTATCATTGGAGCTGTTGGTCTCACGGTGGAATGCAGGGATGGCGGCTGGATCCCATCCTCTCTCATTCCTCATCGGGTGAGGTGTGAGGGGAGCTCCAAGGCCTCTGTGGAATAGATGTAACTGGTGGTAAGAGAGGACATTGGATGTGAGAATATCGTGTCAGCATCACGGATGAATAAAGCCCTGGCGGTGTTTGTGAAGGAGAGGGAACTTGTGTAGCAGTTGATTGAACACAGAATAACAGTAAGTGGAGAGCTTTATTCCATTACTCCACTGGGTGCAACAGCAAATAAAGTTATGATCTCCAACATTCCACCATTTATCCTGAAGGAGGATATCAAGCAGGAACTGTCTTGCTTTGGAAAAATAGTGAGCAGTGTTAGAGTGGTTCTGCTGAACAGTAAAAACCCCACAATGAAGCATATTGTCTCCTTCAGGAGCACATTGCTCATGTTTCTGAATGAGGCCACTTTAAATGTGACATGAGGGAAAATTGTACATGCTCTGGGAGCATAAGGTGTTTTGAAGGCAGGGACATTAGACATAAAAGGTTTATCTGCCTGCATAAAGCTCAGGATAATGAGGAAGCTGAGCCTAACAGGGTCAAGGCAGAGAGGCAGGCTGGAGCGAGCTGCAGCACAGAGCAGTCAGATACTGCCGAGCCTGCTGCAGGAGAGAATGTACAGAGGAACAGCGAGCTGGCAGTTGGTGAAGAGGTGAGTGGTGATCAGGTTAGTGTTAAAAAGATCAGCATTGAGCAGGACAGTGTGGAACAGGTGAGTGGATTGGACAGGTGTAAACACTGGGGAAAAAAAGACTGAGCTTAGGCAAAGGTCAGAGTCACAGCTTTGTGCAGAGGACAGGGCACTGAAGGAGAAGGTTGGGCAAAAGGCACAGGGTAACATAGAGGGCAATGAGAACAGTGGATGGTCACTCTGTGAAAGATCACTCAATATGACAGGGTCACACAGTGAGCTAGTAAGTGTTCAAGAAGAGCAGGATGAAGGGATGTGGGATTTTGGTTAACAGGATGAGGATACTTTCTCAGAAATCTCTGATATAAGCATTTCTTAAGGTGGGAGAGATCAACAGCTTTATACCCTAAAGGAAATAAATGACTTCTTGGATGAAACCTTTGGCAAATCAGTACATGTTAAAGACTTTTTTCCAGATGAAGAAAAATTTATAGCATCAGTGGCAAAATTCAGGAAATCAAGTTATGATGAACTGGTTAGAAGAAAAAGACACCTGGCAAAATTAAAGAAGAAAATGGAAATGTTGCTGCCATGCTGGGTGTGTTTCTTTCATGATACTGCAATACAAAAAGAGTTAGAGCAGCAATATAAAACAATACAGACTTGAGCAAGCAGTTAGAAGGAAAGAGAAAAGCTTTAAGCATATTCCTCTATGAAAAGGCAAAGGGAGCACTAATAAGATCCCATATATCCAACATCAAGGATATGGATGCTTCCAGTGTATATTTCTTCAGTCTCCCTAGAAGGACAAAACACCTAAACCATATGCTGTATATTCAGTGCCTAAATGGAACCACAACCTCAGAGCTGGCTAAAATGAGAAAAAACTGCCATAGATTTCTACATGAACTCATACAGTGCCACTGACTGTGATCCATCCTGCAGAGAGGAGCTACTACAGAAACTAACTAAGCTGATAGCAGAACAGGCTAACATGCTGGATGCAGATCTTGAGCTGCAGGAACTGCCCACTGCTGTATAGAAGCTCGCAGCTCGACAAGCACCTGTTATCAATGGATTTTTTTATTGGGGTTAAACGTGCTATATTCAGGGGCATTTTTCATGTTTGGATGTGGCCTTAGTGAGCCAAAAAAAACTGAGAAGAGGGATTATTGTATAAAACACCATGAAGGAGTTCAAGCACTAATTCACAGTCCAGCTATTTATTAAGGAGCCTCTTCAGCCCAGGTCAGCCCAGGTCAGCTGGAGGGTCTTGGTGGCTAACAATCTCATCTCTTCCAATCTCATCTAACTGTCCTTGAAACTCCAATCTCACACATCAAGGTGGTCCAGAAGAAGATTGTCAACCTGTTTTGGACAGGACAGCACTGAACTTGAGCAGCTGTGCACCATTTACCACTGCAGGAAGGGGGACAGGGCCTCATAGACCTGTCCTGCCACATCAAAACCTTTCAGGGGCAGATGGCAAAGAGGCTATTGTGTGGAGAAGGACTGGCATGGGCTGGTACAGCTTGTGCACTACTACAGCGAGTAGACGACATGGCCTATGATAAACATCTGTTTGTGCTGAATGTGAACGAGATGGACCTGTCATCAACATTTGCATTTCATCAGTCCATTTTGAAAGAATGATCATCAGTGCTTAGAATCAACAGGATTGATACATCATTCACAAGCACTGAAGAAGATTCACTGTTCCACAATCCTCTGATCCAATCCAGAATATAACAAATGTACTGTATACAGAGATGGGTTTCCAGTTCAGCCATCTAATGCAGCAGTTGTTGGGGGAGGTGATCTCTGCATTACCCTCCTGCTTCAAGGAGGCTTTGGGACATGGCTATGGAAAAAAACAGCAGCCTCTCCCATCATTACCCATTTCTGCAACAGTGCAGGATTATCAAGTAGAGGAACGAGCTCCCCTGTCTTTCAAAACACCACAGCCAACAACACTTCAGGATGCCTCAAAGAAAGTGCTGTACGAGACCTGCAACAAGGTAACACATAGGTATTTGATTGGAATAAAGGAGTCATGATGGTCGGTGTAGCAACTCAGGGCTGTGAGGGGCTGAACACAGGGCCCTTGCCAGCGGTCAGGGACTTATGATTGGTGCTCAGGAGCAAGAGGAGCACTTGGTCTCCTGGCTGGAACTCCCGGGGCTGGGCTGGCCAGTTGTACCTGCACTTTTGGTGCATCTGGGCCTCTTCCATGTGTCAGCAGACGAAGGCGGCCACTCACTCGATCCGCTGTTGCATGTTTTGTGCATATTCCACCACCGAGTTTGAGGGTCTGGTTGAATCGTTCGACGAGCCGGTCGGTCTGCAGGTATTAGACGGACATCCGGAGGTGTTTCACCTGCAGCAGCCAGCAGAGTTCCATCATTAGCTTGGATAAAAATGGGGTGCCTTAGTCCATGAGCAGATCCTTGGGGATCCCCATGCGGCTGAAAAGCAGCATGAGTTCTCTTGCAATGTTCCGGGACGTGGCCTTCCAAAGGGGTACCACCTCAGGGTACCAGGTGGCATAGTCAACAATGACCAGGATGTACTCATGTACTCACGTACTCACTTTCTTGGTCCTGCCCCGGACCAAGAAATAGGAGATGGGTAACACCAGGTCGGGCTATGGGTTCTCCCCTCCAATGAGGCGCACCTAGCCCCAACAGTGCTTTAGGCAGTCATCATCCTTTTGTTCACACCTGAGGCCCCCCTCCTGAATCACCTGTTGAAATACACAGGACACTGGGTTAGTAACGGGGGATGGTGACTCACCTTCAGCTCCCGTCCTGGGATTCTCTTCTTCTAGGGCCATGCACGCTGTCCGGCCCCGGGGTTGCTTCTTGGATGGCTGCTTCCGCCGGCATCGTGGTCTCCCTGACATTGAAGGTGCAGGGGCCGCAGTCTGGAATCTGGGGCAGTCACATCCAAGCAGGAGAGGTACCAGCAACTCGGGCACAAGATCCACCAATAGCGGCCACTTGCCGGTCAGGCCCCCGACCCAGACCTGGGAGGCGGGGACCACCGCTGGCTGGGTGAGGGTAACGGTGCTCCCAGTGTCTAGAACAGTTGTGGTGGGCATGCCGTCTACCTCCACTGTGACTGTGGGAGCCTGCCACGGGGCACAGGCGTGGATAGTGCAGCCGGCTGTGGATCGGTCTGTGGTGACCCTTTCGACGACCTCCATTTGGGCATTTGGGCATTTGGGCATTTGGGGGGGGGGGGGGGGGGGGGGGGGGGGTCTTAGCATCCGGCTCCCCAGAGAGAGGGGGTGCAAAAATTCTCGGGCCAACCCTCCCAGATGGCGACCCATTCGAAGGTCTGGAGGTAGGCCTCGGGATCATCGTCGGGAGTCATTTTATTTAAGAGCTGCTGTAGACCTCTGGGAGGGTTGGGCAGGGGGGTGGCAGCAGCCGTGTTCAGTTTCTGGAGGCCCAGCAGCTTCTCGGGCGCAGTACACAGAGGGCCAGCTCTTGTGTCACGCCCTGCTGATGGAGTCTGGTCTTCAGAAGATGCTGCAGGATTGGGAGGGGGTCGGGTCTGTGCTCATGCCTGCATTCTCCACCAGTGTAGCAACTCAGGGCTACAAGGGGCTGAAGACAGACACAGGAGAAAGCAAAAAAGTGCCAAAGGTGATGTTTATTTTTAATAAAGTGGATGAGTGGAGGAGTGAGGAGTGGAAGTGTAGGAGAGGAGCCTCGAGGGGTCTGGCTCAGGAGGCATCACTGCTGTCTAGAGAGGGACAGAGAGAAACAGAAACATTAGTGGGGAGCGGAAGCGTGCTCATCTCTCTGCAGCTGCTGAGGCCTTTTATAGCCCTTAGTCTTCTCAACGACTGTGGAGAGCCACGACCACGGCAATTGGCTGCCAGCTGTGCGCGATCGGGCTGTCCCGCCTTAGAGCCATGTGCGCTTTGGCTGTCCAAAACACGAGTGGTGAAGTGGCGCTGTCCTTTCAGCACTCGGGCGGCAGCTGCTTGAGGAGCGCCTTTTTTTCTTCCTTGTGTGTGGCTCTTTAGCCTGCCATCACATCGGAGCTGTTGGTCACAGACTCTTCCCCACAAGGCTGCTGGAAGTCCTTGTACAAACCTCCCACAGAAAAGCATACAGCTGATCTACAGTAGGCAGTACATAGGGCCGTGGCCATGAACAGAAACCGCACTACAGGAATGAATGTGAATTCTGTGGCAGTGAGGAAACTATAGAGCACTTGTTTCTGTGCTGTAGTAGGCTGAGCAGAATGTTTACACTACTACACTTTTTTAGAGGGTTTGGTGTAGTGTATACTGAGGTCACTTACAAGTTTGTTTTTGGGCTGAAACATAGCAGAGCAGAAAGTTATTGTTTTATTGAATTTCCTCGTAGGTCAGCCTAAGCTCATTGTATGGCTCTCGAGGAAAAGTAAAATGCAGGGGAGGGGCACTCAGGAGGCTGAAGAAATGCTAAGAGAAATGCTTAATCTGTAAAAGTCTCTTTCTGTCACACTACACATGCTACTCCCGACTTACCGGTGATCCTGACTCCTCTGGAGTTTTAATTTTAATAACCAGTTTCAAGACATGAAAAATGTGATGCTATTTAAGGAATTAAGTTTATGTCACATCATTCTAAATTGCACTCATAACTGTATATAAAGGAAAGACCGAAGTTGCTTATCTTAAAAAAATGGATTCAAAAAGAAAACCAACTGGTCCAAGGAAGAAAGTGTTCTTCTAGTGCAGTCAGTCCTTAAATGGAAGGAGGTGATAAGAGGAAGATTTGGCCCAACTTTAACAAGTAAGGACAAAAATAATGCTTGGCAAGACATTGAGATCACTGTAAATGATCATTTCCTCAGACAAGACATTCAGCAGAGGATTGCGAGAAAAGGTGGTACAATGTTTTGGCAACAGCACGCAAGGAAATTGCAGCATACAAAGAAAGCATGCAAGCCACTGGTATGTTTCATTTTAGGCCTTCTAAACAACCCTTTTTTATATTAAATGATTGTTTCCGTGTGGTCAACATCTGAGTACTTGTTGTCAAACAGGTGGAGGCCCAACATGTAATATTCTGTCTGAGATCACTGAGATAGTAGAGGAGATACTGGGAATGGCTAATCCATCCATTTGTGGCATTGAAGATGCCCTAGACCCTGCACTGCTCAAACTGAAGGAGTTGCAAAAATAGTATGAAGAAAATAATACATGTAATAATGTGTTTGCCTTTTTATAACTTGACTTTGGTTACTTTAATCTATGGAAATGAAATAAACACAACACATCATATTGAATAAACATGTTTGCACTGTTTAATGTCTTCTTCATGTGAATGTAGTGTGGATGATGCTGGAGCCGGTCCATCTGACACAGCTTCTCCTGGATCATCTCAGGACATCTGAGATGTCTGTGTCCTCCAGTTGAGCCTTCTGCCTCACAAGAGACAGGGTTTGTAAAGAGTGCAGCCCCTCAGGGTGACATTAAGTTTCTTAAAAGGAAAAAAAGCTCAAATTACATGTGAAGTTGCTGGAAATTCAGAATGAATATTACACACTAAAACTGAAAAGATTAAAGAATACTCATTGATTGTATATAAGTTCTATGTAAATAAAATGGTGTGATGACAAATTTGTGTGTTGTTACTTATTGTCAACCAGTTTTACTTACCCAAAATGTAAGTTGGCAAAGCAGTCCCTTATCGATGCTCTCCCTGAAACACTCTGTAATGTGTGCTCGGTGGTATTGTCATCATTCTCGTCATAATAATCATGATCACTGTCATCATCATCATCATCATCACTAAGCAGTGGAAGGTCATGAGCTTTGCAAATGTTGTGTTAAATGTCACAAGCTATAATAATGCAACTAGCACACTCTGGGGAGTGTCAAATCTGTCCATGAAGGACGTGAAATCTCCTTTTCAGCTGTCCAATTCCTCTCTCCACCACAGCTCTTATTACTTTGTGCACTCTTCATGATGCAAAAAAAAAAGATAAATGAACATAGCTCAGATAAGTCAGGAATGCATTCAGTGAACAAAATTGGTATTTTGGCTATAGTTCAGTCCAGTACAGTACCTGTTATAATTGAGCTGCTGTTCTCCTTGGGGTCTTCTGTAAGGGGTGAGAAGCCAGCATTTTAAAGGATATCCAGGATCTTGTAGTTGGCATCAAACACAACTTGAACACTGATGCTGTGGAATCCTTTTCTATTGATGTATGTCTCCTCATTTACAGTTGGAGCAATGATGCGAACATGAGTTCCATCATTGGCTCCAACAACTTCGGGGGAAGCCCACAATCCTCATAAAAGTGGCTTGCTTTTGCCGTATGGTTTGAAGGTCAGCTGGGAAGTCAATGAACTGCTTTACTATGTTTGGTGTGGTTAGTGGCGCAATAGCAGTATTTAAGACCTTGCTTACTGTGGACTGGGATGGGCCCAACTCATCACTGGTGCACTGCTGCATTTTTCCAGTCACCAAAAAACGCAGAGTCATTATTACTTTCATTTCTGCAGTTAGAGTGTTGTTTCATAGAGTGGAAGAAGTTATTGAATTTTTTACTAGGTCAGTAACAAAAAGAATACTTTGACGATCAAGCCTGTATTGCTTTCTTTGTTGGAAAGTGTGTGGTCTCCACCTCTCTGCTGCCATCTTTTTACTCTTAACTAGGTTAGGATACCTCTCCAAATAATTTAGGAGCTGAGACCTAGTCTTAACACTTAGGAAGCTTTATGAATCATTCTTAAGTATTCTTAAGTTTAGGTATAAGACTAAAATTATGTCATTTTTAGAATTTTGACACACATAAGACTAAAATTTTACTCTGAGTGGTTTTATATATACAGCTACTGCTCATTCAGCAACAGGACTGTGTACATCATCAATCTATCTGTGCTGAAAAACTCTATAAAACACAACATTTTTAATTTGAAATAAGGTCATTTTTACTGACTAAAAGCAAAAGTAGGCAGACAAACACAATAACAGCAGTGTAATAAAATGTAGATAAAGTGGTTCACTGTGTGAGATTATGTTGAAAATGTTCTACAGTGGAGAGAAACTGTACAAAGTAACTCATTAATGTCAGTACATCATCATCAGCCTGCCATTACAGTAAAAGAAAGGAAAATTTCCTCAGCCAGTTTGAAAGGAAATAGAGGAATATCTAGCCAAACAACACGCCTCCTTATTTTGTCATTCAATCTTCCTGACGATCATAAATGTTTCCTTCCATGTTTATATGTTTCCAGGGCAGCCTTTCCTGAAAGAAAACGACAGAAACAGCTTGCTTGTTTTTTGAATATCTCAATTTAATCAGGAAAAGAAGAGAACATAAAAGTACAAGAATAGTCCCTACACATAGTCTGTAATCAATTTACTTCTTGATTGACAGTCCAGCTTGTTTAGAAGGAATAACAACTGAAGAACCTCTAAAGATTAGACATGAACTGCAGCTCTGACATTCATGTTAACTACTGCAGTAGCTTCAGGCAGGGACCATGCTGAAACTGAAACTGAGCTACTGTTAAGCAAAGTTGATTTCACTCTGCCTGACATCTTAGCTCCTTGTGCCTCTGTCATAGAGAAAAGTGACACTAAAACACCATTGTATATTACTGAATTAATTATATTGGTAAAGGAAAGTGTTCATCATGATGTCTTATTTTTAAAAAAGCTGGTTATTATTTGTAATAAAAAATAATATTTTTAAAATTTTGGTTATTTTCCATTAACTTTTCTATAATTAGTTTTATTTTAATGTGTTGGCCTGTTTCTGGCTTTAAATTACTTCTATTTAAAAGCACATATACTTTGCTGTTTTTATTTCAGGAATGTTCTCTCAGTTTTTTTAATCTAAGCAAACAAAAAATTTGTAAAACAGCTGAACAGCCTCCTCTGTTCCCCTATCAGGAGGAAGGTCAAAGTGGTGGCTGCTGAACTGAAACCACTAATGAATCACTGATAGAAGTTGGCGAACCCTAGGAATCTCTAAAGTTCCTTTGGGAAAGATAAGAATGTCATCAATGTATACCATCACAAACAGGATCAGGAATTCTCTGAGGATTTGATTTATGAATGCTTGGAAGACTGAAGGAATATTTACTAGTCCATCTGGCATGACAAAATATTCATAATGTCCAGTCACTGTGATGAAAGCGGTCTTCCACTCCTCACCTTCTTTAATACAGATAGTTATAAGCACATCTTAAGTCAAGCTTCATGAAAATTGTTATGCCCTTACCTGTACTAGGGCTGCCAGAACCAGAGGAGTAGGATACCTGTATTTGGTGATCCAAAGAGTATTCACACAAGCCAGGTAGAGGTCAAACACCATAGAGCATATCCAAATCCAAAGGGAGATCCAAGAGGAAGAACAAAAAGACAATGCAAGGTCATACACAGAGATCAGAGCAAGACACGATGGCTCACTGAGAATAAACTGCAAGGTTTTGTGGTGTGTGTGAGTCCATGTGCTTTATATACGTAACAGACAGGAACTGAGCATGCCAGTAGTCCAGAGTGCCCTCTGCTGGCGTAATGGAGAAATGTCATGGGTGGGTGTGACAACAGCTTATATAACTGGAAAAAAAGAAAAGAAAAACAGAGAATCATTTTCAGTAACACTTTCTATGAAGCTCAGACTCATAAAATGAATTATAGCCCACATCTTTATGAATGTATTTATAAAGTTGCAGCATCATAAATACATTCATGAAACTATAAAACTGACTAATTAAATACTTATAAATCTGTGTATAATGCACTATGAGCATGGGCACTGAAAAAGCAAGTGCTTCACTTATAAGTAATTATAACAATAATATCAATGTAACTGTTATTATAATGAAGTATAGGTCTTGATGTGTCTTTATAAATGTATTTATAGAACAGTAACACTTGCTTATAGATAATTATAAATGGGGCTATAATTCATTATGAGCATGGGCTTGTACAGGTTATATATTTTAACTTCTACATAAACTTCTATATCCAGATTATGCATTGCTTATAACCTGTACATTTTATTCAGTTGCTTAGCCTGAAATGAACTTTAAGACACACAAAGCAGTATGGATTCTAACAGCTAATGTGCCAGAAAATATAATGAATAAATGTCAATAAATAAATAAATAAATTCCCCTGTTTTGCCCTGTAAGGAATAATCTGACAGACTGCCACATGACATATATTTTGTTTAAATGACATGTAGGACTGAGCATAGAATTTAATCAGTGAAAATTTTATTAATAAGGAGAATGTAAACTTTTTTGAACTGGATATTGACTGTTAATCACACAAAGACTGTGAAACATTCTTAGTACTCATTTGTAAAGGTAACAGTAAACAGTATCTTTACACACTTGCTGCCAAGCCGTGCTTGGAGTAAAGCATCAATGTTTCTTGTGTGAAACTTATAAACGGTATTAATTCTGCATCTTAAATCATTTCTATGTTTTAGTTTTGTTTACTTTTAACCCAGGAAACTGAAATACTACTTTTAATTTAAAATGTTTCAATAAATGGACTTTTAAAAGTCTAACACGGGTGTCAGTCTGATTTTTGGTAACTGGCCACATTACGCTCAGTCCAATCTCAAGTGGGCTGGACCAAAAAGAAAAATCAGTTTAGTGACCAATAACACCACAACATTCTAAATCCACAGACTGAACATATACAGTATCACCTACAACAACCATGAACACACTGCAGTTCTTCATGTTTCTATAGAGTCTTGTATAAGTATTCACTTTATTTTTTAGCTTACTAAAGAAGATTTACATTATTAGAATATTTTCTCAGTAGAGGAATTCATGACCCTGAATTTCTTGCTCTCTTTCCCCTTGTGGTGCAAGAGACACTAGCACATTTAATCTTTCAATTAAGTTTTAATTTAGAACACAGATTCTAGATTCAGTTTGTGGGTCGGATTAGAACAATTATTGGACTGCATATTTGGTCTAACATTACATACAGAAAAAAAAAGAATCAAACCCTCTAGTTTCTATTTGACACTTAGTGTTGTTTCTATTCACATTAGAAAAAAATGAAAAGAAAAACATTCATAATCGTTGATACAGTGAAGATTTCTGTAAGGAGATGTTTATTTAACATTTATGAAAGGAGTCTCCAGTGTCTCTACTCGCCTTTCCTCAAACCCATTGAGGAATGTTTTTCTGCCTGGAGGTGGAAAGTGTATGACCATCGGCAACATGACCAAATGTCCCTCCTGGATGCAATGGATGCCAGCTACAGAGACATTTCAGCTGAACACTGCCAGGGGTGGATAAGGCGTGCCAAGCATTTCTAGGTGCATAGTGAGAGACAACATAAGATGTGATGTGGCCAAATGCTGAAGATCGTATAGATTAGAACAGGACTGTGGATCTTTGTGTTTTTTTCCCTTCTGTGTCTTTTTTTTACTGTAATTGTGGGGGTTTTTTTTTTACACATTTGGAGCCAAAGGTCATGTATGTTGGATTTTTTTTTTTATCACTGGCAGCAATTTCATATTGCTAATAAAGCTTTTACTGCAGCCAAGAATGCACACATTTGACACGCAACCAAAAAGTGGTTTACAGTAAAAGGAAACTGAGTGATAAAAATCAATGGATTTCATATTGTCTATTGTATGCAGGTAGAACTGAACAGACAAGTAATGCAATTTTTGTAATGCCATCAACTGTTAGTATTTTGACAGTCTTTGTGCTATGATTGAATATGCTCCTGTTGGATAGAAAACATGCTAGTGTTTTGACAGAATAATTAGATCCTGAGTCTGGTTTGCTGTGTTTTGATAGAGTTGGTGTATGTAGAGAAAGTTTTTTTTTTTTTTTTTTTCATTTTGAAATGTAGAGTTGGTATTTAATTAACAAAATGTGGTTTTGAGCAGAAAATTAACTATTTGGCTAATTGTGTGATGTAGGTGTGTTGCTGTGTTAAGAGTTTAGAAAAAGTATCTGAAGTACGGGTAAACACTTGTTAGCAATTTTAAAAAAAACTGTAAGTTGTCCCAAAAGGAAAGGAGGTATACAGTGAGGCCAGTGCTCTTATATAGAGCAAGAAGCAAGGTCATTGTGTGTGTTAATGATAAGGCAATTATAACAGGAAAGTATATTGTCCAGGATGGAGAAACTGGTGAAGACTAATAGCTTTAGTGTTATGGCAGCTATAAACAATCGTTCTCTCACCAGCCTTATTTCTCTCTTGAAGTTAATAAGGCAATTTGTCATGTTACCGAGAAACCACCAAGCGTAAGGCTTTCCCATGTCAGAAAACTTATTTTATGTATTCATTTCATTCATTTTAGTTTAGATAGGCAAGTGGATGGATAAAAGATGTATTTTATTTTCTGACTTATTCAACAGTGATACCTGCTGTGCCACCTTGTTGAAATTTAACTGAAAATGTACGTACATAGAGGGCGTTCAAAAAAAATTTCACTTCCATGTTTTGTAATATTCATGTTCTTTTTGTCTCCCCACAGATCAAGACACTTGTCAAAAACGGTTCTTCTTCTCTTCCGGGTTCATCAGAATGTCAGGAGTGGGAGGTTTGGTATTTGAAGTGGTCTGACGCATATTCCATCGCGGTGATGATTGGAACAGGAGTCGGCATACTGCTACTGATCTGCTCATTTTACACATAGACAATCCCATCATCAAAGACAAGATATATTTTTGTATTATGAAATTTGTTTGTGAGTTTTGGAGGTGTCATCATGTTCTTAGGCTGACCATTTATCAAACTTTGCATGGCACAAGAGGCCATGGATGGTTATGGATTCACGCAGTGTGTGTCCTGCATTCGTGTTAAACCCTTTCACAACTTTATAGCCCGCATGCCATAGCCTACAAAGACAGCTTTTCTTAAGCAGGTTTAATAAGCTGTTGTTCATCATAGACCTCCTCACTGCTGTTCTTATTTGCATCTTCTGATTTTTATATGATCCCCCTCATGTTGAGGAGAAACAATCAACAAGTCAGCAGCTTACCCTGAACCGTTTGTGCACCCACGGATTTGTGGTTGCATAAATACATCACATTTATGGCTGTGGTGTGTTTTCTGTTGGCTTTCAAAGCCAGAGATGATGAGACCAACCTTATCATCTTCAGCATGCTCATCCATCTGTTTGCTTGGCTTTGCTTTATTCCAGTCTTTATCACGCAGCATTAACTGTGGCCCATTGTCCAGATCTCAGCCATCATTGTCTCCAACTATACAGTCACTGGACTTATGCATGGGCTAAATTTACCTTAAGCCCTGGGAGAAATTTTTAAAGAACTACTGCTGCTGGCTCAACTAAGTTCAGTACTTTGTTGAAATAGGTATTTTCTTAAGTTGTACACCAGAAGTTACACAGAAACAGAATTTAAAAAGTGTAAAATCTCTGATGTCATTAAGTTTTTGTAAGGAGGTGTTTATTTAATATTTATAGAAGGAGTGGCCAGTGTCAGTGCTTTGTAACTGTCAGAGATAAAGCTTTAACTTTAAATTTTCAGAGGAGTTTATGCTTGGCCATTTCTTAGTAACATGACAAGCTCCTTTTTTTTTTTTCTTATTAACTTGGTTCACAGATGTTCCACAACATTAAATGTATCTATATATGGATAAAAAGTATGAAATGGAGTTTTAGACTGCTGTGGTATAGGAGAAATAAAATACTTTGTGACATTTAAATTTATCAGTCTTGTTTTCAGTGTATTTTCTTAGATTTTTTTTCAGTTGTGCTCTTTCGTTTTGCCCCCTTTGATCCTGTGATTTTGCTTGCTTCATGGGTTATGGTTAAAATGAAGGGATAAGATAGTGACAATGCTTTGTGAAGCATTGAAGCTTTCCAGTCAACCCCTTGAGGTTTCAATTGCCCACTACAAGCTTGTAGTGATTAAAAAATAATACAAGCCTGTGTACTGTGTGAAACTGTTTTAGATGACAGCACTGCCTGTATAAAATCTGGACCAGTCAGAGATGTAAGCTTTGTGATATAAAGGAATTCACTGCCAAAAAAAATTTGCATGTGAAGATATCTTGACTGAAGGAAAACTTACCTAATATTTCTTACAGGAGATTATTGTGTAACAAATATAAGACCATTCAGTCTATTTCTAGACATGTTTACTAATTTCAAGCTTTAAATGGTCTTATTCTATTAGCAGATAATTTGCTCCTTTCTAGAAATAAATGCTTGAAATAAAATTATCTGCTAATAGAATAAGACAATTTCTGTAATGGGCCGGCCACCATAGCCCCAGCCAACCACCAGAGGGAGACAGAGAGCTGCCATGCAGTAATTAGTGGCAACTAGCTCCACCTGTGACTGGCCTATTTAAGAGCTGCTTAAAGGTTGCTTAAGTGCTCATTCTTGAGCTCTCCTTGTTGAGTGCTGTATAGAGACTGGTAATTTGGTTAAACAACAACAACAACAACAACAACAACAACAACAACAACAACAACAACAAAACACTCTTCTACTGTATCGCTTGGGTCTCTGTTCTCCCTTGAGCCTGCTTGCTGCATCAGAACAGACCTGTTGGAGCTTGTTTCTTGTGGTTTCTTTGTGTTTACTTATTTCCTTCATAAGCATTAGGTGACTCTTTGTTTTCCCTTCTTTGGAGGTATTCTTCCCCATGTTTGAGTCCCAAGACCTAGGGCTACTTCTCTAGGCCCTATCCCTTGGTTGGCCCCTTGTGCACATTGGTTTTTAGTTGGCTTTGTCTTTGAGTTCACCCTCCCAGTCTCAGTTCATGGCACAGTGGGTAGCATTCCTGTCTTTGGGACACCCTTACTGATGTTTGAGCCTCTGGGCCTGTCCCCATTATAATGTCAAGCTTGAAATTACTAAAAAAATATATCTAGAAATTATGTGTATAATGATACCCTCCTGTCATGATTTGATTCTCAGAAAATTTTGAACAAAATTTTGATGAAGTAAATTATGACTGAAAAGACTCATTTTATTTCTGAATAATAAATAAAACGCAATACAATGTGCATTTTTGTCTGTATAAAACTAACTAAATAAAAAATGACTACAAACATAGGTTTAATATTGTAAACAAAATGTACTACAGGTTCATGATATCTTAACAATAATCAATTAAAATCAAAATAAAAATCAATTTATAAATTCTCCCAAAAATTTGATTGAATAAACAAAGTCTCTGACCTGGAGAAAATGATCGAATGAAGCTCATTAAGTTTCAAAGCAGCGCCTGAGGAGTCATTTTAACTGGAAATAGAGCTCCAAGGTTAGCTAAAATGTCTGAGTTCCGCTGCCTGGTTCTCAGGCACTGTACATCATAGCAGAGGAGGTCTGGTGTCATTTGAAAGACACTGAAGAGTTCTTTTTAACAGTTATAATGTGGTTCTGTAACTGTATAGCCTATAATGCATGTCAAATGCATACTTAATAGACTGCTGTTTTTCATGATGTGAATCGCACATTCCCACAATGGACATCGTCAATTTTTTTGCATCGCGATGCATGATGTCACGATATATCATTACACCCCTACTAGAAATAGGCATTTTTAATAGAAATCTAATAAAAAAGAAATATAAGTTGAATTTGCCTTTATTCAAGATATTTTTACTTGCTACAATACACTTTAAAAACACTGCAAAAAGTATTATGTTGTTGTCATAGCCTAAACATGAACTTTAATATATGTGGGCAGATATATCTTTCTGTATGTTGACAGAGTAATATTATATATTATTATATATTAATATAATTATGTCTCAAAGACATGGCTCAAGAGCTTCAGTTAATGGTAAGATTAAACACCACAATCAGGAGAAATGTGATCTCGGTCACTTTAACCGTGGCATGGTTGTTGGTGCCAGATGGGCTGGTTTTAGTATTTCAGAATCTGCTGATCTCCTGGGATTTTCATAAATAATAGTCTCTTACACAGAACGGTGTGTGAAAGGGGAGGACCACCCAATGCTGTACATCAGCCAGAAGCTCTGAGTCAAAATACAGCACCATAAAATGACTATTTGGCCATCACATGGGTGTTCCTTTCTGATACTACTTATTGGGGCACCACTTCACTCTCTTTTTAGTCAGGCTCCCTGACTCCATCATATGAAGAATACCATGAATCATTTGTAAGTAATTTCTGGCATTACAACCTTTTGTTTTCAAAGTGCTACACAGTCCAGGGGCACAGATGATGGTGGCTGTCAAATTATTTATTTTGAAGAAGGTTTCATGTTATAGACCGACAACCATTCCATAAACACAAGCCGAAAGCTGCTGTAAATGGAGCTGGTTTTTCCTGTTCTCTATAGTACGTCATGCATTAGAGAATGTGGAAAAAAATTCCCACAGAATGCCTTTCAGTTTGACAGTACCAGAGTTATCCGACAGCACTGGTGTCAGACAATGTCGGTCCTTTTTTTGTATTTGCAACATGGCTTCTTCGTTCTGTCTCTACATGCTAGGAGTAACTCTGATTTCTGGGAGGTTGGTACTCTGCGATGTTACACCGTCACTTTTTGAAGCTTATTTACCTGGAGATATTGTCCTCGGGATTCTGAGCTCAATTCACTCTACGTTTACAGTGTTTAATGCCTCAAATCGTCCGTACACACTATGTGAAGAGTGAGTATGCATAAGAGTTTATTAAAGTGTTATTTTATCCATATTAGAACTGTATGAGAATTATATGACCAATTTTGTTGATAAATCCATACATTTTAATTGCTGACTCCTCCTCTTGTATTTTTCAGCTTTAATCCAATATCTTTTGTACAATCTTTGGCAATAATCCAAACCATTGAAACTATCAATAACTCAAGCTTTCTGCCTGGAATTCAGCTTGGATATCTGATGTGTGATCCATGTGTGTGTGCGTCCAAAGCCTTGCATTGTGTGGAGCACATGCTTGCAGTTAATGGGTCACTTCCTGTTCTCATTGACTACTCAAATTTCAGTTCACCTGTCAAGGCATTTTTGGGAGAAAGATACTCTGAATTATCCATTCCTGTTGCCAAACTGCTTAGTCTCTACATGATTCCTCAGGTAATACTCAGGAGTATCGTGTACACAAAAACACTATAGCGTACACAAAAGCAATATTCTCCTGTATAAAAGGTCATGTTATTACATAAATAAATATTCTGCCTTGACTTTGTAAATTTGAAAGTCGAAGCAGGTAATACATCATTAACATGTTCTCTGACACCTTTAATATTACTAACCAGTATTGTTTTCATGAACATGCCTGACTGTAAAATATTACCTTGATGGGAAGGCTAGACAAACCTAGTCACAATCTGTTCATTTGTTATAATCTTATTAGTTAGCTACCACACAGGCCTACTACCACTATGTTATGAAATGTTTAATTCCAAACTCTTACATCTATAAAACCCACAGCTTTATTAGTTTGTTAATGTTACCACGTCATATACATTAATGAGTGGCAAATGTTTTAATTTTAATAGAAAATATATATATATATATATATATATATATATATATATATATATATATATATAATGTATATATGTATATAATATACAGTACTGTGCAAAAGTCTTAGGCACCCTTTCACCCTTTTTTTTTCAGGACAAACTTTGTTATAGATTTTTATTTTATGACTTCTACATTATTGATTCAGTACAAAAACATTAATTAAATGTTACAGAGAAAATGTTTGTATGTCAGTGAAGAAAGCAGCAGATTACATAAGAGACACTTTTCAGACAAAAAAACATAATGAAGGCTGCTGGGTTTCGCTGCAGAAATAAGAAGCGAGTCGACAGTCAAAGTCTCCAGAAGAACTGTGGCTGCTTCTGCAAGATGCTCAGTAACACTTACAGCTCATTTCCTTATAAAACTGCACACACTGCACCTGAGAATATGCTTTTTTTTAAAAAAAGCAAAGGATCATCATACCAAGTATTGACTTTGTTTCATTTATTACTGTTTACTGCTCTTTATAGTATTTTTTTAAGGTAGAAACATTTAATTTCATTATTTTTGAAGGCATCTTTGCTCTACAGCATTTCTTTGCATGTGCCTAAGACTTTTGCACAGTACTGTGTGCGTATATATATATAATATAATGTGTGTGTGTGTGTGTGTATATATACACACACACACACACACACACACATATATATATATATATATACTATTCACTATTTACTATTCACTAATCAAAATTCAGTATCATTGTTTATATTGTACTTCTATTGTAATTTTCAGTTTTAAGCAAATTGCTGTGATAGAAGGATAAAAAACTTCAGGATGTTATGTTACAGGAAAATAATTAACATTTTTAATTGGGAACAATAGTACTTTTACCTGTTTACAAGAATACCCTTTCACTTCATGGTTTATTTATTTCACTAGTCTGGCTATTTTTAATCCAAACAGTAGAATAAATCAATTTAAAAAGTACCTTTGCATGTATTTTGCACTGTTCTAATAATTTGTGTTTTTTTTGTTTAATTTGTCCATATTTGTGTCTCAACATTTCACAGATCAGTTGCACAGCTTCAGCGCCCATACTAAGTGACAAGCTGCGTTACCCATCATTCTTTCGAGTCATTCCAAGTGATATATACCAGACACAGGCACTGGCAAAGCTCATGAGGCATTTTTCCTGGGACTGGGTTGGGGTGGTGACCCTGGATGATGACTACGGCAATGCAGCGCTCGAGAATTTTCTACTGGCTGCAGAGAAAGTAAATGTGTGTGTGGAGTTCCAAGAAGTGTTACCAACCATTGATATATCTGAGCAAAGCATTAAGAAGGTGGGTGATCGCATTCGATCCTCTAGTGCCCAGGTTGTGTTGCTCATTTTAAGAGTTCAACTGGTGGAGATGCTCTTTAAAGAGATGATTAAGACGAACACTAGTCGTACCTGGATAGCCAGTGATGCCTGGTCTATGGCAGGCTCCTTAATGAAGATGAAAGACATAAACAAAGTAGGAGACATCTTAGGTTTTACATTTGTCACTGGTGAGATTCCAGGTTTTAAAGACTATCTCCAGAACCTGAAGCCAAGCCCAGGAGCATGGAATAACTTCGTCAGGGAGTACAAACAAAAGAGTTTCAGCTGCATTCCTGGTCAAAATTCTGAGAACACACATGAATCTGCTTGCAAGACTAACCCCCAGGAGATGAATTATGACTCCCTGCTCAATTCTGTGGATCTCACAGCTACATATAATCAGAGAGTTGCAGTCTACGCCATAGCTCATGCCATCAAAAAAATTCTTGAATGTAACAACACTGCCTGTCCTGGAGATGTCAACTTTCCACTAGAGAAGGTAAAATCATGCTTGGGGATGAGCTTTTACAATGAAATACTGAGTGATATGAGTGAAGTGGAGTTAATACCCATAAGTTGATTATTTTCCTACAACAGCACATCCCTTTACATCCACATTACAAGTGTGTAAGCCCATCTGATATCAAGAATTTATCAACAATAAGCATTGTAGAATCAGAGCTGCTGGTATAGAAAATTAACCATTGCCAAGCAGAATCCAGAATTCAACAGTGCTGTGGACTATACTGTATATGGTTTTTTTTTTTTTTAACTCTTTCAGCTAGTGGCCATTCTTCAAACGATAAACTTCACCCTGGACAACCAGACATATTCTTTTAACAAGAATGGTGATTTCGACAACGGGTATGATCTAATAATGTGGAAAAACGCCAGTGATGTACGAATACCCAATGTGGTGGGAAAATTTCTCATAAGCAAGAAGGATGTGGAAGTCTATGAGCACAAAATCCTGTGGTCCAACAACACGGTGAGATCAAATTGAATGTCATGTGATCTGTTTAGCTGTTATATGAAAAAAAATGGAATTTAGGCCATTTTAATTTGAATACATTATATAATTTGTGTACAATAACCTCCATATAGTATACCCTTCAGACTTCCAGACAAAATAGTCCATAATGTTGAAGTAGACAAAGATCTACTGTACATAGTTTTCAAAATTATTGATTACATTTTTATTCACTGGTTTGCTGTGAAACCCAATTCTGGTGCATCCAACTGCCTTCCATCACATTGAATGGAGTGTAACAAGATCTCCAGACAAATGCATCTGTTTCTGGAATTTCATACCAGTCTAGTAGACCAAGCGGGTCCAGGACAATGCATAAAAATAACATTAGTTAATAAATATATCCCCTGCCCCAGAGCACCACTAAATCAATTATTAATGAATTAATATGACCAAGGGTAACTCTGAAAGAGCTAGAGAAAGGACTTTGAGGGGAAACACTGATTTCCCTGAGAACACAGGCCTCACTGTGAAGCATGGTGGTGGTAGTATCTTTTTGTGGGGATACTTTTGATCTGCTGGATGTAAATTGGACAAAGCCAGAGGACATTATAGAGCATTTGGTGTAAATTATTGAACTAATAATCCCCAATTATATCTATCTTATTTCCAAAATATATGGAAAAAGTCCTAGGATGGTGAATAATTATGCAAGGCACTGTAAAACAATGGCTTTGTGAATATTTTAACCAAAGAAAACCTCTCTTGTTACATCTAGGTGCCCTGGTCTAGGTGTTCAGAGACTTGTCTCCCCGGCACAGAGAAGAAGAGTGTGTTAAATATTCCGTGTTGCTATAAGTGCACTAATTGTAGTGAAGGATACTTTTCTAACACAACAGGTGAGTTGTATAATTGTGGCCTGAGGTTTGACAGTGAAAAGATCCTGAATCCCATCTGCTCTGTAACAAATCAAATTGGAGACAGAAGTATAGGAATTACAGTTATAAATAGTAACTTATTATTTTAATAGTAATTATTATTTTCAGTAAGAGGCATTAGTGTGAGTATTATCACATTCCATTGTTTAATGTCCACAGATCAAGACACTTGTCAAAAATGTCCAAATGGTTCTTCTTCTCTTCCGGGTTCATCAGAATGTCAAGAGTGGACGGTTGGGTATTTGAAGTGGTCTGACGCATATTCCATCGCGGTGATGATTGGTACAGGAATCGGCATACTGCTGCTAATCTTCTCATTCATCTTTTTCATTTTACACAGAGACAATCCCATCATCAAAGACACTTTAATATATTCTTGTATTATGAAATTCGGTCTTATTGTGAGTTTTGGAGGTGTCATCATGTTTTTAGGCAGGCCATATCTTCATCATTGCATGGCACAACAGGCCATGTATGGTCTTGGATTTACGCTGTGTGTGTCCTGCATTCTGATGAAGGCTTTTCGCACCTTCATAGCCTATGTGGCCCATGATCCACACACACAGCACAAGTTGCTTAAGATTAATAAGCCGTTTGTCATCATAGGCCTCTTTACTGCTATTCAGGGTCTCATTTGCATCTTCTGGTTTGTATTAGATTGCCCAGCTGTTGAGAAGGTTGAATTAAAATCTCAACTTACCATGAACCATCTGTGCACCCAAGGTGCATCCAGGATCTGCTTTTGGGTGATGCATGCATACATCGCAGTTCTAGCCGCGGTGTGTTTCCTGTTGGCCTTCAAAGGCAGAGATGATGAGACAGACCCTATCGTCTTCAGCATGCTCATCCATCTGTTTGCTTGGCTTTGCTTTATCCCGGTCTTTATCACGCAGTATGAACAGCGACCCATTACCCAGATCTCAGCCATCATGGTCTCCAATTATGGAGTCATCTTCTGCCACTTCACCCCAAAGTGGTTTAAGATTATCTCAGAAAAAGTTGAATACAAAAATGCATTGAAAGTCATGGACAGCCAGTCAACAGAAACAGTTTCACAGTCAGCAATAGGTTCTGTTTCCTCAGAGGTCTCAGTGGATTCTTTACCATTACCAAGCCCGATGTCTTCAACACTGTCAGACACTGCAGATGTTGAAATACCCGGTGGGGATAATCAACGAAATATAGGTAGCTCAGAGGACTCAATAATGACACCAAGCACAACGTCATTAGAACAGCTCACTGTCGCAGATGATGAAATGTCGGATTTGGGTAATGTAGGGAATACAGATAGCTCAGAGGACTCAATACCAATACCAAGACCATTATCAACACTTTCAAGCACTCAAGACACTGACATGTCCTGTTGGGATAATGAACTGAGTATATGTGGCTCAGAGCACACAATAACAATACCAAGCACATCACCAGACCAGCTCTCTATTGCGGACGATGAAATGTCAGATTTGGATAATGTACCGAATACAGATAGCTCAGAGGACCCAATACCAATATCAAGCACAATATCAACACTATCAGGCACTAGAGACATTGACATGTCCTGTTGGGATAATAGACTAAATAGAGACACCTCAGAGGACACTACAATTACAACAATAACAAATACAGCACAATTCACTACTACAGACACTGAAATGCCAAACTGGTATCACAGACAGAATACTGTTTCCATTAGACGTCGGAGAACGAGGAGTTTCTAACCCACTACATGGGAGTTGTTCAACAAAAGAGTCATGTATATACAAAAAGAATAATCTAATCCTGCATTTTATCAGAGGCCTTTTCTACTTTAAAGAGAAAATCCACCATTAATAATTTGCATATTAGTCTGTGGGTTCTGGGTTCCTACATCACCCACAATGCTGTTTGACTACCTGCTGATAGTGGTGCAGTGGGATTTAGACCTTACTTCATCTCCACCTAAAGAAAGAGACATAGCAATGCTTTCATCCTTTCAGGCTGATTTATATGTCCGAGAGCATGGCAGGGTGTTGTGCGTGGACACTCGCATAGGGGTGAAGCCCTCATACTTGTACGTAACATGTCCACTAGTGATGCATGAACCACACCAGATCTCCAAAAAAAAGTGAAAGCAAAAAAGAGCAAAATCAAATGCAACATTGGTGTAACTTTCTTGAAAATTTCAGGGAAAAAAGAATCCTTACATGATCGCTTACTGTCACATGATCACAATACTGACTTTCTGAAGTGTTTTCACCTATCTCTATTCAGGAGTATCAAGCAGCTCATGTATTAAAGCACTTCAATTTAACTAGTATTTAAATCCACAATTCTAGCAATCACAGGATAATGGATACTTTAGATTTTATTTTATTTTATTTGAGTTGCTTTGATTTACATTACCGACATTGTGTATTTATTCGTTAGAAGAAAGAGAAAGTAAAGTGTGTGATCCTGCAGGATAAAACTGGCGGTTATAATGAACTACAGCCGATATACAGACTTACATGTTTTTATTCACATATAACACATCAAGATTTCTTGACATCATCTTGATTTCATCTGATTGCTGACGCCATGTGCCACAAAGAGCTTAAAAAGCATGTACGGGATCATTGTTGCTCAGGAGAGGGGAACAAAAGAATTGCCAAAACATTACATGTACCATGGAACACCATAAATGTCGTCATCATCACAAATGGAGAAAATGGAGTACCACAGTGACATCACCAAGAACAGGACGTCTCTCCAAACTGACAAAAGTACAAGAAATCTTATCAAGGAGCCTGCCAAGAGACGTACAGCAACATTAAAGGAGCTGCAGGAATAGCTGGCAAGTACTGGTCACCCCCTGCACGTGACAACAATCTCTTGTATTCTTCACATGTCTGGGCTATGGAGTAGTGTACCATGTGGCGAAAAGTGTTATGGTCTGTTAAAGTAGGTTATTTTTATTATTCTAAAAGATATGTTTGGTGCAAAAAACAAGACAGCTTATCACCCAAAGAACACCATGCCCATGGTGAAGCATGGTGGTGGCAGCATCCTTCTATACAGCTGCTTCTCTTCAGCTGGGACTTTTTGTAAGGAAGAGTTGAAGAAAATTGCCAAATGAAGATGTGCTACATTGATAGACTCTTAACTAAAAACAGTGCTGTACAACAAGCAACAGGAGCTTTAACAAAGTGTTAGTTAAAGGGTGTGCATACTTATGCAACCAGGTCGTTTTATGTTTTTCTTTTCTTTTTTTTCCCCTAAAACTTTCCTATTTGTTTTTCACTTGAATTTTGTCCGTTTCTAAATCACATTAAACAAGAAATTGTTAATTTAACTAAAATGATTGCTGTAAAATGTGTTTTCACATTAGATTTGTTTTACTTTATTATTAGAAATTGGGTCAAAATATCTTGGAATAAGAGATAACTGCTCTAAAATTTATGCCAAAAAGCTGACAGTAAGAAATACTATTTAACATATTGTGATAAGAAGAAATATATGAAGGTTTCTTCCATTGTCTTTATTTTCAATCAAATTAAAACAAATCTAGAAAAAAAGCTGATTTTTTTAAACAATCATATTTCTTATTTTCCTTGACCACAGTGATATTTATATTGTATTTAATATTATATCTTTTGTATTATAAATATTTTGCCATATGGCATAAGGTTGATCTGCCTTTCAGGTCATATGTTGAAAAAATAAAGTTGCGAATGCAGAAGGATGACACATCAGATATCATGTATATTAAAGCCATTCAAATTGTTTAATAAGGTACATTACTCTTTTATGATGTATTTGTTATTATGGGGATTTAATGCAGTAATGTTAAACCAAGTTTATCACATAGTGACAATTTGTTTGTTAGCAAACTATAAATATGGTAATAAAATGAGTGATGTGAATGAGGATGTTTTGCAAATAATTTATTTATGGTATTATAACCTTTGCAGGACGATACAGCATTTGTTAAACTGTCATTTTATAGCATTAAATTATTACAGCAAGGAGCTCAAGAGCAGCCAAGATGGTGACAGAAGCCTTTTCTTTGCACTTTCATCCTTTTCTGTGTCAGTAATTTCAGAACTTATTATATTGTATATGCTTCATATAAGCAGTGGGTGAAATAAGTATTTGGACATTTCTAGTGTATATCTCCACTTCAAATTTCCACCCTCCAAATTTTGTCTTTGTACTTGACTAAATATGTACAAAGGTCCCTGGAGGACTAGAGGTTAGGCCACAGCGCACTCACTGCTGCGGCCTGGGTTCAATTCCCTGCCAGGGAACCAACTCCAGCCACTGGGGTTGTGTGGAACAGTGCGCTGTCAGTGCTGGTCCCAAGCCCAGATAAAATTCTGGCGTAAAAACTGCCAAATCAAATACGCAGACCAATGATCAGCTGTGGCGACCCCTAACGGGAGCAGCCGAAAGAGGAACAAGAACTTGACTAAATATGTACAAAAAAGGATGTATTCATATGCATAGACAAAGATATGTTAATAAAGGAAACTTGTAGGGCACAAAGTATTCAGACACCACAAATTAACATCAGTCTTTAGCACAGCTCTTGCTGCTTTGAGATTACAGTTTTGAGATGTCTATGGTGAGAAGTAATTCGCTTTTTGCAGAATTGTGGTTCAATTTTGCCCCATTCCTCTCAGCAAATCATCTTCAATTCAATTACAGCAAATCATCTTCAATTTCCCAAAGTTACAAGGGTCCCTCTGATGAACTTGCAGTTTCAAACTCCCCCACAAATTTTCAATGGGATTCAGATCAGGAGATTGGCTAGGCCATGCACACACCTTCACCTTCTTTTCAGCAGAGAAGAAATAATGAGATTGACAGTCCAACCGGTTTAGCAGGAATTACAGCCAAAAAACAATCACTGGTTTAGCAGGAATTACAGCCAAAAAACAATCTCTGAAGATTAGACCTGCAGCTCTGTGAGAGACTTTTTTACATGACATTTATTTGAAATACTGTGGTGGTGTACTTCAGTTAGTGACCTTCTTACAATTAACTTTGTTACTGTTACCACCACGAAGTTGATTATTTTATTTTTTGATTATTTTTCATTTTACCGGCAGCTTACGTGTGTTTTCTTTTCAGCAGGTTCTGTGAGCCAGAAAGAGAGACAGAGCTGGCACACCAGGCTCTCATTGAGTTTAAAACTGAGCTTGAATTCAGTGGAACTTAGCAAGCCATTAACAGCTTAGTTTGGTTCAAATTGAATTTTAGTGAGTGGAAGAGTAGAATGCTGAAAAGCACCCAAGCCAAAAAAGAAAAACGGAAAAACCCTTTAAAAAATAAAAAAAACCTTCTTCATAGTTGCCTGTCTCCTGGGTCCTCCTTTACACACACACATACACCATGTTCAACACACATCTTACGTTTTATCCACGTAAAAAGAGAACAGAGAAACCACAAAATGTAAACTTCTCTGTCCTGAAGTTGTTGGAAAAAGCTAGATACAAATGTAACTGTGGTTCTGTGAAGCCCTTTACCACAAAGTCATATGACCATGACGTAGTACTCATGATAAGTGCCCAATGCTGGAACCTACTCGCTGAGGGCCAACTGGGTTGGTGGTGGTCCCAAATGAAAGGAAACCACAGTTACCTTCATAACTCGCCATTCTGTTTCACTCCTGCTGACCACCAGGGTCGTGAGGGACTGACTCCCCTAAGGTTGCTTAAAAGGAGTTCACAGATGATCACTGCACTAACACCATCAAGTGTGGGGTTGATGTTCACCATATAGTACATATGAAAAAATAAATAAAAACTGGCAGGGCTCTTGGAGCAGCACACCCCTCAATAGTGTCCATGAGGACAAGACTCTTCTGATAGGATGGCATGTCACAGTAGGGTCATTCATCTTGTTCGTAGGTTACAGTGATGACTTCTGTTTCTACCCTTGCTTTGGCTGTAAATGTGTATAAAGCCAGTTTAACAAACGCAGCAGTAAATGCAGTCAGTCTGCCTAAAAATGTCTAAAACCTCACTAGCTAAGTGTCCTTTCCTCATGACTTGATTAAGGGTTTTTTTTTTATAAGTACAAAACATACAAAACTGGAATCAGTTCAGTTTGTAATCAGATTCCAGTTCTCAAAATGTCCGTGATGCTCCAGCGTCATCAAAACATCATCAAAACAGAGAAGAGCGCTTATACACTCTGTACCCAAGACAGTGGACAAAGTTATAATTAGGCTAATAAAAAAAATATTAATAACAAGAAACTGGTCCAACAGAACAGTAGAGACTAAATGAATCTTTTCCTGATTATTAGTATGTTAGCATGAACAGAGATCAGGTGAGTGAAGACACTCTGCAGTTTGTCAGTAATATTGTTTTTCCATAAGTAGTTTAGGTTATAATATATAGAGGTTGGTGTGGTGTCTTTCAGTGAAATAAAAAAAACTTTAAATGTGATTTTCTCTGTTTCCACTTTTGGGGGTAAGTAGAATTTAAAATGCTCTTCTGAACAAGAAACATGCCAAAGAGAAACATATTTCAGTTCAGGAAAACCTGTAGGCCTTCCTGCAAATTTATTTGAAATAGAATTGTTATACATGGGTATCAAAATCAGGCAAAAGTCAGATAATAAAACATACACAAACAGTGTTTCATTGCATGAGATTATGATTAAAATGCTCTACAGTGGAGACAACCTGTTCAAAGTAACCCATTAACACCAGTGCATCATCACTAGCATGTCATTGTAATAAAATTAAGGGGAACTTCTTCGGCCAGTCTGAAGGGAAATAGAGGAATTTCAGGCTAAACAACACACTGGGTACTCAGTTTGACAGTAAATCTTCATGTCCATCAGAGTTATTTCCCTCCATATGTATGTGTTTCCAGGGCAGCCTTTCCTGAAAGCATAGCATTTCTCGAACAACAAAAATGTTTAACTACTTCCTTGTCTTTCTAAGATAAAAATAAAAAACACCTCTAAGAAATTAGGAAAACAAGAATGACACATATTCTGTATTTAATTTACTTTTTGAGTGACAGTCCAATCTGTTCAGCAGATAATTAAAGTGAAAGTATCTCCAAAGACACAAAAAAACCACACCTCTGACATTCATGTTAACTACACCAGTAGCTTCAGGCGGTGACCTGCTGAACCTGAAATATGTCAAAGTTCCTGGTAACACACAAAAGGGTTCAGGCATCGCTAAGCTGCTACTGATGTGCCCATGAGCAAGGCTTTTTCCCCTCTCTGCTCCAAGGGCTACATATCATGACTGACTCTGCGCTCTGACCCCAACTTCCTAACAAGCTGGGATATGCGAAGAAAAGAATCTCACTATACAGGAATGTACAGTATACAGATGTAAATATCAGGAAATGAAAGCTGAAATTCTGATCTATCATTTCACATTCTTTTAGCTTTTAAGGGGGAGAGATGTAGTAGATTGAGTAGAAGGTGTTTTGTTCTAGCAGTTCTGATTATGGTCATCCTTTTTATCTGTTTAGAGTTACATTTAATGTTGTGAAATGTCTGTGATACAAGTTAGTCCCTGTTGTCACTTATATTATAGCAGCTATAAACAATCGTTCTCTCACCAGCCTCTCTTTTTTCTGCCTATTCAAGTTAATAAGACAAAAAAATGCATCTTGTCATGTTACAGAGAAACCGCAAAGTGTAAACTCCTCTGTCCTGAAGATGTCGGAAAACTTAACATTACAGCTTTACCTCTGACTGTTACAAAGCGCTGACACTGGAGACTCCTTCCATCAATGTTAAACGTCTTGTTACTGAAAACTGTACCATATCAACAACTACACACATTTTTAATCCATTTATGTGGAGCGTCTGCAATGCTACATTCACAAATCCCTGCCAATGAGCTGTTGCTATAGAGACGATAACATATCAGAACAAATGCATTAATATAAACCTGTGATACTGTCAGAGCTGCTGTTAAAGAAAATTAATCAACACCTTCTGACTAATCAGAATCCAGAATTCAACAGTGCTGTGGTGTGTTGATAAAATAACACACTTTGCTTGCTTTGTGTGCTGCTATTTTGACATGTTACTTAGAGTCTCATTCAAAAAAGCCACATTTAATTGAAGAGTGTATCTGTTTTAGGCTTTTGCACTATCCTGACACAATGCACTAATGTAGGAGTTCAGCAAAAAAAAAAAAATTTAAATGGACAAATTTCTCCATCAATCTACCTCCACTTGTTCCTCAGCAACATCGAGTGACTCAGAATCAGTGGAACAACAGGAAATGAACATGAAATGAAAATATGGATTTACAGACGTGATGGTAAATAAGGAGCAGAAATCAAAGCACTGCAAAAACAGTACCCAGGGGGTACTCTTTTTCTTTGCTTGCACTGAAAATGATGGTCCCTTTTGTATTTGTCATTTATGTTACTGAAATATTTGATAAAATATACAAATGTTGCAATAATTCCTTGGTTATAAATTTAGAATAAAAAAGGTAGGGTGGTCAAGGCTTGGAAATTATTCATAATGTCCATTTTACATCTTTGGCTTAAAAAGTCTGGGAATACTTGGCCTAATCATTCTTAAATTAAATCTATGATCATCGCCCCCTAGTGGCCAGTAGGCCCAGTGGGTAATCCATCCCTGACTGTAGGATAAATGTAATGCTTTGTTTTCTTTATTAATTTGCAATAAAATCACATTTTTAACTAAAAGAATGAGGAACAGCCAAAAGGAAATTATAATAAATAATATGAATCAGAATTATTCTAAAATGAACAAAAATAGAATCAAAACAGTTAAAAGGTAAATTTATTGAGAGCTGGAAAGCAGGTGGGTTTAAATGACATTTGAATAAACTCACATTCCCCTTTTACAGACAATTAAATACACCACTGAAAACTGCTCCTGCAGTGTTGTCTAGTGGCTGTCTTTCATTCCTTCATTCTTTCATTCTGTTCTTCATTTCTTTCTCAATTTATTTACTTCCTGTAAATAGCTTGTAAACTGCTAGACAGGTATGTTCAGCTCCTATAAATGCCACTGTAGGATAAGGAAAGGTTTTGGTCTAGATTATAGAATTCCTGCTTTAAAGTACTTTTTGGGAAGTCTCCATGCTTCCCTCACTCTTTTTAAGGTTTTCCTCTTTGAGAGCACATGTCTGATGAATTGACCTGGGGCCTGTTCTTCGTACGTGGATTACTCAATTATCTGGACTTCACTGTTGATGATTTGACATGATCTGGTATTGTTTGGTTCTTCGAAGCTCATCCCAGACATGCTGTCATAGCAACAGGTCCATATTTCACATAAATATTTCACATAAATTTATATATTTCACATAAATATTTCACATAAATTTATGTGGTTTATTTCACATAAATAGGACTAGATTGAGGCTTTATAAATGGAAGTGATACAGGAGGTCTGTCTCAGCCATGTCCTCTCCATTTTTACGAGAGCAACCTGCTGCAGAAGGTCCACTAATAATACGGAGATCTTTCAGAATTCAACGCACAATGTGGGATAGACTGGATCCTTTAGCGCAGTGAGATAGTTTACTTTTAGAGAGATACAGGTTTTGTTGCGAGGGAATAATTTACCTAATTAATTTGTTGGAGGCTTATATTAAAAGTTCAACTCGTCAGAGCCAGGCTGTAACATCAGCTCAGACAGTGTGCATCAGCTTGAGATTCTTTGTGAGTGGCACGTTCTTGTACACTATTGGAGATGCAGAGAACTCAAGCAATTTTGGGGGGCTTTGTGGTATTTCCGAGTCACATAATACCCCAGGTTATAAAACAATAAGCATATCTTATGTGTCCCCAGGCTTCCCATGTGATTGGTGCCATAGACTGCACACATATTCCAATCAAGGCCCCATCAGGCCCCAATGAAATTCATTTTGTGAACAGAAAGGGGTTCACAGTATAAACATGTACGTAGGCTACTATTAAGATTATCTTAATATTGTTGAGCATTCAGATTATTAATAGCATATTAATAAAAAATTATTGAATCAAAAATTAAAATGCAGTTGACTGACATGCACTGAATAAAATATCTTAGATGGTGTCTGACTCAATATGCTTTATAACAAACATAGATGCAAAATGGCCTGGATCTGTGCACGACTCAAGAATCTTCAGAGAGTCAAATGTCACATTATTTGAATGTGGTGAGAGAAGATTGAAGTGTCAGACTCACAATGTTAAATACACTTATGCTAGGCCTAATGGAACTTCATCGTTCCATTACATGGGTGATTATGACGGGATCCTGCTTGGAGACAGGGGCTATCCCTGCAAGCAGTACTTCATGACTCCATTCCCTGAGCCAAACCCCGGTCCACAAATCCATTACAATGCAGCTCTAGCCAGGACAAGGGCACGCATTGAAATGACCTTCGGGCAACTGAAGGGAAGATTTCGGTGTCTGAAAAGTCTGAGGGTTGCACGTGACAGGACCTGCAACATTATTGTTGCATGCTCTGTACTACACAACATTGCCACCAACAGAAAAGAGAGGACCCCTGTGGTGGAGGTTCAGCCTGATGATGATGACGTGGACCCAGCTAGTGCAAGAGCTGCACGGGGTAGAAATGTGGAACACCATTTTTGATTGATCTTTTTGAATAAAGAAAAGACACAAACATGCTTTGGCCCGTATTTATTTTATTTCTCTTCCCTCCCAGTCAAAGGCAGCCTTCAGTCATCTTTTACCTGCAATTTGAGATATTGTTATGTACAGTCAATAATATTAGTCTGTGTGCAATAGTGGTTTAGCACTTACAATTTGTCTCTGAAGCAACTTTATCTCCAGTTTAATTTTTGTTTTGCAATATCTTGCAGGATTTTTTACTTTTAAAGTTTCATATATTCAGTCTTTGTCAGAAGACTCATTTTATATAGAGAGAGGACATCATACTGTGCCTTTTGTGAGAAATTAATATATTTACTCAAGAATAAAAGGAAGAAATAATCTGTCTAATATTTCCCTAACCTCTGTATCACTTTTTTGTGCAGACTCAGTAGCAGCAGATGTAGGCCTCTCTGTTAATGTGGACTCCTGCAACTGTTAATGCAGCCTTACTCAGAAATACTAGTTACATGCAATTTAAGATATTTAAACATTTACAAGTACTTCTTCCAATAGACAGCCATCTGAGAGGGTTTCTTGACTGTCCTGCAATGAACATAAAATGGGTGTCAAACACAGTTGCACTTTTCCCCCTTTTGATGTAAAATTAACATGAAAAATTATTTACTTACTACACATGCTTCATTCACCACTTGCTTGGGAACCGGTAGAAGTGTTGGTGTATTATGTACAACTGCACAAAAGAAAAAAAATACTTCATTATAATGAACTACTGAAAAAGACAGAATGTAAACCTCATTTACCAGGAATGGAGGTGTTGCTGCCACTGTGCCCTGCTGTGGGTGTGAGGAAGAGCTGCTCCAGGGATGCCCTCCACAATGGCCCAGGTATCACGAAGCCCAGGGCAAGCTCTTCTGCCACCACCCGTTTTTTCTGCTTTTTTTCTTGGTTGCTGTTTCCAAACAGACAAAAACACCATTTAACAAAGTGTATTTTAAAAGATATTTCAAACACAGTGTAAGGAGTAAAGAATTACCATTTTGTAGAATGTTCTTATATTTCACTTTTATTTGTTCCCAAGTTCTAGTGGGTTCTGAGGTGGCTCTGACATTAAGACAATAAAATGTCAAGAAACGAAACAAAAATTAAGGTGAACAAACAAGTAGACAAAAATGCCAAACAAAATGCAACATGGGGGAACACATACGCATTTAATTTGTCTGCAGCTTTTTGCCAGAACACTCTCCTTGTTCTGGCAGCTTCTACAGTGTTTCCTGGCGTTTTAACAAGGCTTTGAAACTCAAATCAAATCCGCACGTGGATTCAAAGAACATAATTAGCGCGATTAGATGATCTTGTATTTGTCATTTGATCACAGATGTAATAAGCGATATACGAAGAACGGAACCCTGATCTAACAACACCACAGTAAACAAACAAACAAACATAGATAGATAGATAGATAGATAGATAAAGCGTATATCTTCTTTATGTGGGACTTTCCCTCTCTTTCCTTTCTCTTTTCTTTCTAAAAGACAACCGAAAGTCATAGCAGGTATGAACAGGTAAAAAGGAGGTGTGTTTGCAGAGTTTTTTTTCGTCTTTATTCCAGGAAGTTTCTCTTTATTCCAGAAATTGCTCTGATTACATCTTGATTGTTTTATTTCAAATCCATTGTGGTGGTGTATAAAGGCAAAATCACAAAAACTGTCATTGTCCAAATACTTCCGCACCTGACTGTATATATAATATAAATGTAAGATTATATATATATAATGTGTGTGTTATAGAAGAATTCTCTTAATCTGAGTATGATTTGAGTATGATTATTATATAATCCATCAGGTCCCATCAAGATATAATCAGAAATGATAAGAGATGTAGTACATTTAGTACATTTTAATCATGAAGAGTGTGACTTTATGTTGTGATTTTATGTTAAATCAGCATTTACAGCATATGATTTTACAAGTATATCTGTGTGTGTGAATCAACATTAAGTATGTATCTTTTTACCTTTGTGATCTGTGACCACGTTTGTGATCTCTTAAAAAGTGTGTTGTTAAAATATTAATATTAAACATTTTTAAAACAGACTAGCTGAACTTTAGAGAGAAGGTACGGGGATATTGAAACAATGGTGGAGAGAGATCAGGGGAATGATTAAAAGAAAAATAAGAAAACTCCACCTTATGAGCTCACTGTTGTATAAAAGCACGGGCCATGACAGTGTAAATCAGATGATCTAGACATCTCAGCTTTGTTGGCTGTTTAAGAAAGGTTTGTTTTTGGCATCCAAGACCCCTTTACTTTGGAAAGTAATTTCTTTCTTTATTCTGGATTAAGAAAGTTTTCCACGGCAGTGTTTGTGTAAATGAATGAATGAATGAATGAATGAATGAAGCTTGTCTTCTTTAAGGGGGCAGTTTCCTTTCATTTTCATTTCTATTGCTGACAAAAGTTAACCGAAAGTCTTAGCTTGTTGTCAAAGGTCTTTTTTGCAGAGGGGTTGTAGCTGATTGGCTAGAGAGATTTTGGCGCCATTTCTGTGGATGCTGATTGGCTATATCAAATTTGGCGCCATTTCTGGGGAACTTCCTCTCTCTTTTTCCAGGAAATGCTTTGTTGTTCTGCTGTGTAGATCACAGTTCAGCTCAGGTGAGATCACACAAACTGAAACACAGCTGTGTGTAACAAATCTCCTGCTCATTCACAGGTAGGTGTAAACCTACAATCTCACTAATCTGACTTATAAACATGAGAAATGATGCACTAAAGGCAACTGATTTCAGTTATGAAGGCAGCTGGTGTGTAAAAATATTTGTGTTTGAAGAATCTTGTAGGTTTAAAAAAAAAAACCTCTGTTAAAGGTATAAACGTGTTTTCGACTCTGTATCTTTAGATATCCTAATGTAGATGATTAATGTTATAGTTTATTTATGGAATGCTGGGCCTTGTGTCTGTTATTCCAACTTACATAATGCCACAGTTAGAAGGTGTGAAGGAAGGAAAACTTTCATATTGTCAATAGAACATGAGAAAATAACAGACAGCAGAGATGAAAACCACAAGGTGAGGCTGGATTTGATATTTTCTTCCACACGGCATTCAAAACTGAAATGTGTATCAGTTTAGTTTAGTGACAACTGAATGATATAAAGAGAGAAAACTGGGTGTTATTTGTATTTCATGTTCTAGTCTCAGACACAACACAGCACAGTTGCTTTGGAGCAGCAGCTCTCTCAGAGGAATGATTTTGTACGGAAAGCCAAAGGGGTCACACAGTGGCGCCATGCAGTGTTTTTATTGTTTCCCGTTTGCCTTTTAGGAAAGCCAGGATTATACTTGCTTTTAACTTTGCGTTTGCAAGACAGCTGCTGCATGTGTCCTGTGACTGTTTGGATTATCACTTGTGTTAAATTAACACCATCTTTACACCTGGTGGAATATCAACCTAAACAGTAGGGGTGTGATGTGATGTCACGTGAGCACCTCCCTGATGAAAAAAAAAAACCAGTAGAAACCCTCATAGAATTTGTAATGGTTTTAATGGTTATAGTGGGAAATGTATTGGTTTGAATGGAAACTGTAATGGTCCCTGTGGGCCTCTACTGGTAATTTGTTGCCTTGTATTGGTGGCATGTTATGTCTAGTGGATACCATTAACGACCTACATACTTAATACATCCTACTACGTAATGGATACCATTTGTTAATGGTTGCAATGGTTAAGAGCTGGTGGGTTGTAATGGTATTTGTAGTGGAAACCATTAGAATTTTTATGATGGTTTTTATTGTTTTGTTTTTTTTCAGCAGGGACTGACACGTAACAATATGCTCTTTGTTGATGAGATTGATTTCATGGAAAGTTAATAAACTGCAACATTACAATTTATTGTTAGTTACATTAATATTCGTTGATAACAAATAATAAATATAAGCACAAATAATTGAGCAAATCAAATAATAATAATAATAGTAGTAGTAGTAGTAGTAGTAACAGAAAGAAGAAAATAACAAATAATCTAAATTATAAAATATTAAAATTACAATACAGTGCAGTGACGTGGTCATATTCTAACTCTCTGTTCTCTTTTTCTTTAACAGACATCATGACAGATTACAAGGAAAGTTTTCTGAGGAAACACAGGCCTAAAATTATACAAAAGACAAGAACCCCAATCTGTTTGGCTGATAGACTGTTTGAAAAAGAACTTATATCTGATGAAATGTATAATAAAATCCACAAAACGAAAACCGAAGAAGAACAAATGCGTGAAATTTACAAGTATATCAATAGCACAAAGCACTTTGACTGCATGTATGATTGGTTGAAGGAGAACGAGCCTGATGTGCTTGAAAAACTGGGTAAGCCTCTTCAGTGTAAATTATTTGTTGTCAGTTTTATCCAGTACCACAAGTACTCTTATAAATATGCAGAAAATTGTTTGCAGTAATTTATTTACATTTGTTATTTGTTATTTGTTAATTAATAGTCATTAATAGTCATTTCCCTCAGTTTGAAAATTTGTGACAGTTTTGTATTTACTTCACACAGAAAAGAGCGACACTGAGGCTGCAGCACCACAGAGTAAGTTCCTGTAATATTTGTATTCCAGTGTCGTATTCAGACTCAGTGACTTAAGTCCAAAACATTTATGCAATATTTACATCAATATTTAGCCAGCAAAGGTTTCTCATGTTCAGAATTGGGTTATACAGCTGCCTATGTTGATTTTCTGAGCTCCACATTCAGATTATTAAAATCACCTGCATGTAGTTCACGTCTTCAAGGTTGGCAGATTTTTCTTACGTGTCTGAGACAGGGTTTTTCATCAGCGTTTAGACCGCACCTTTAAACACAAGCACTCGCCTGCTAAGCCAAAAGAACACAGGATTAGAAAATGCAGACTGAAAAGGCAGACTGCATAACGTAAAAGCAAGAAACAATTTAAAAATGACAAATAAAAGGACTAATATGATGACATACATATGAATGAGAAGATGGTGAGTGTTGAAATAAATCTCTTAGAAGTCTAGTATATTTCCAATATATTGCTGCATGACTAGTCCTAGTTATAGTGATCACATTAATCACTGGTTTAATTTAACAAAATGGCTTCCACACTCATTATTCAGCAGGGAATAAAGTACTCAGACACGACAAATGAACAACAGTAGTACTTTATTCCAATGCTGTTGTTGGCAATTACAGCTTCTTTTTCCAAATTAAACCTTTCTTTCTCCAGACAGGATGAGGGGAATTATTGCAAAAGAGTTTTATTTTTGTTTCATCTGACACAAGTATATTGTTCTAGTAGAATTCTGATTGTCTACATGCTCTTAGACGTGTATCTCTGTGCTTCTTTTTTAGCAGAGGAGTTTAGCGTGAGTTGTAGGAACTGAGTTCATGGCTTATTATTCTCTAACTGTACTCTGTAACTGCTGTTCCTGCTGCTTTCAGGTCGTCCTGCAACTCTCTTCGAGTGACTGTCGGCTTCTCTCTTACCTTCCTTCTCATTAGTCTGAGAGAGCGTTATAAATTCTTGCGTGGTTCACCTGTCTGGAGGTGATTAGCTGGGGTTTCATGAACTTTCCACCTGCATATTATCAAACCAGTTGCACTGACAGGGATGTTTAACGTCTTTGCTGTGGCTCCTCACTCAAGCCGATATCACGCATGTAATTGAGACACGCCTCTGTTTTACTCAAACTCTGCCCAACATGAGTGTGTAGCTTCTGAATAGTGTTTAAGTCTGGTTACATTTGAGGTGAGAATACAGATGTGTGTAATTTCAGAATTAAATCCTCACTGTGTGATTAACCCAATTCTTAATACGTCCCCATGTGTCATATCTTGCTTTAGGTGGTACTTATGTGAATTAGATGTTTTATGATTTTTTAATATTTTGTTTTAATTTTTAAACATACAGAAAAAAGATATAGAGGCGACACTAATCAAACTGGGGATGAAACAGATAATCATACAGAATTTCCTGGTAAGTTTAGAAGTTTCATTTCTATTAAGAAAATGAAAGCAGTTACTTAACATTTTAAAGTTTTAGATTTCTGGATGTGAAACACAGTAAAAAGACTTCAGTTTATACATTATTATATAATGTAAGTTTTGAATGGACTTATTTTAATCTCTTCAGTTTCTCACAATTAAACAAAATTTCTTTATTAACATCAACTTTCTCTGAATCTGAAACAGATCCTCTCAAGACTGGATTCAGCTTCGCCAAACTGGAAACATGGGTCTCTGAAAAAAGCCAAGAGCTGATCAGTGAATTGGAGATAAAGCTTGGAGAAGAAGGCATGAAGGCTTTGAAAAAAGAACTAAATGACAGAGAACTGAAAAGTATCTCATGTTTCAGTGCTAAGGATATTGACGATATCAGGAAAAATAAGGAACTTGAAACGTTTCTCAGTGCAAAAAATGATGCACCATTTCCTAAACTGACATATAGCATGTTTTTTAAGAAGGACAGTTCTGCGTCAACAGGAAAAAAAGCTGAAAGCTCCTCCGATTATGCATATGATTTAAACAGCAGTGGATATGGATCTTATAAAAGTGACCAGTCTCTTCTGGATTTGACACAAAATGATGATCAAATACCAGATGAAGATGTCTTCGCTGAGTGCAGTCACACCGGAGACACAGACTTTAATGAGAACAAAGACAACAAGGACGTGCAGGGAACACACTATGATGAGATGGATGGGCAACCTCAACCTTCAGACCAACCTCCAAATGTATCTCCAAAATGCCCAAATGAGCAAATCACCAAAAATGAACCTCTGCTAGAAGACACACATGGAAGCATAGACATGCAGGAGAATGAGGAAGCAAATGTGCAGGATAACTCTGAGTCTTTTCCTTCAAAGCTGCTGCAGAAAAACTTTCCAGCTTCACCATCTGATAATATGCCAAGCAAAGGCTTATGGGATACAAAGGTGAAGAGTGAAGCTGAGATGATAGCAAAAAATAAGGACACAGACATGCCAGCTCCAGAGGAAACACAGCACACTGTTCAGGAGAGAGATGGCAGCAGTATGGGCTTCAACACAGCCACATCTGGAGCAGTGAAAGATCAGACAGGAGAACCTTCATGCAGCAATACTGAACCTGCTTTAGGAAGAAACAAGAGGGGAAGGAAGAAGGAAAATAAGCTCAAGAAGAAAAATGACATAAACAAACTGTTTCGTGACTGGGCAGTGAGACAATGTAAAGACAGTGATTTAACAAACATAGTTGACCAGATCTCAATTACAAACAGGGCACAACACAGCGATTATTCATGCTTTACTGCTGAAAATGTCATGGTGTACAAGAACCCAGACACATGTGAAAGCCAAATCATCTTTATCACTCATCAAAAAATCTCCACCGCCACTAAAACCATGGTTCATTATCTCATGTTTGTGTGTGGCATTAAGAAAGCAACGCTCTTGGGTCCTGGAGAGCCGAATGAACAGGAGATTGAATATGATGAGAGTTTCATACGTATAAAGAAGTGTAATAGGTTTATTTTTGAAGCATTCGCTCCTGCTCTTGCAGTGTTCAAAACGATTCAGAAAGAAAAGCTGTACTCTCTCATCTGAGGATGATTCAAATCCAGAAACTGTAAATGCTCTCCTCTGGAGCACACTCTGTATCTTTAAATATATAAATAGAAAGCGCCGTTCAAACATAATGTCTCTCTTCTCCTAAAGACTTTTATTCTACTTTTGTGACCGTCTGTCATTGTTTTGTAACAATGGGTTCGGATTTGAACCCCCGTTGAAATAAAGTATGACCCTAACTAATGACTAATGAAAGATTTGAGGAAAAAAAAGATGTTGCTCCACTAGGGGGCAAAATAGAGCAAAACAGAGGCTGCTGATGAAATGTGTTAGTGCGACACTGTAACCATGTGTCTTTCCAGAAGAACTAATTTAGGGGTTTCACAGCAAGAGGGGGTGAATACTTATGCAAACTTTTATATTTTTTTATCTGTAAATAAATTGGCAAACTATATTGATTTTTTCCCAACGTCAATATTATGGGCTGTTTTGTGTAGATTTGTGACAAAAAATGCTAATTTCAGTTTTGTAACAAGGTTCAGTTATATATAAAATTGTATGTATAATTTTTGCTATTGAATTGCAGTGTGTTCATGTGCTTTGTTCAGTCCAATTGTTCATTCTGAATGTAGCTTTCAGATAAATGCTGATAATTGAACACACTTTCGTTTGTTGTTCCCATTCAATTGTGAATTTCAACTGAATTCAGCTGCTTTTGTGTTATTGGTTGCTAATTTTTTTTTTTTTAATGTGGCCCCATAACAAAGAGATGTTGCTTAGTACCACTTTTACTAAGAAGTTAACATTGCAGAACTTTAAAACAAAAAATCAGGAGCTGTATTACTATCAGTTCAGTTTATTTCTAGAAATATCTAGCTAGTTTGGTTGTGCTACATTACTCTTTGATGAAAAACTAATTTTTTACTTGAAAACCTGTATAATTTTGAGTTCAGCTGATGCTACACTAATGAAAATAAATTTTAGCTAGTCGTGTCACGGCTTGTAGCTAACTGTTCCCACAACTGAGTTTTACAGAAAGAACTGTAATGTGATTATAATATTCTGACTCATCCAATCATACTCGCTCTACAAAACATTTATGCTTTTTAACTTGTTCTGTCTGTTTTTGAAAAAAAAAATTTTAAACTGCTTTCAGTATGTCAAATATGTTCATTAGAATACTGTACAACTTTTTGATAATTGGATTGTGATAATAAAACAGTAACTACATGCTGCTGGCTAATTTTATATGAATTTTAATGTCTTTTCTCTTTAAGACAAAATTAGATTGATTCAATCTCAATAATAATAATAATAATAATAATAATAATAATACATTTTATTGCATTTTTCATTTAAGTCTAATCTCAAAGTACTGCAAAGTAAAAATGGCAGAAGACAAACTGTACAACTACAAATATATAGTATTTGGAAGGCATAACAATTATATAAACATTATACTAAGATACTAAATCAACTGTCTTGTTGCTGTGCTCAGTCTTGCCATGGTGTGTGACCTGTGACATGAAACTGTCTTCCACAACTTCACCTTAGTAGCAGAGTTTGGCTGTTCCTCACCCAGTTTGAAGCCTCCTACACAGCTGTTTCTGTTTCAGTTAATGACTGTGTTTCAACCTACATATGAAAGCAAATAAAAGGTCTGGAGTTGATATCAGGTATTGAGTTGGCATTTGGCAGCTGTTCGACTGGAGCTACCAACATGAAGTCTAAGGAGATCTCAATGCAAGTGAAGGAGGCCATCATTAGGCTGAAAAACAACATAAATCTATAATAGAGATAGCAAAAACCTTAGGTATGGCCAAATCAACAGTTGGGTACATTCTTAAAAAGAAAGAAAGCACTGGTGAGCTCATCGAAAGGCCTGGAAGACCACGGAAAGCAACTAAAGTGGATGATCGCAGAATCCTTTCCTTGGTGAAGAAAAACCCCTTCACAACATCAACAGAAATCAAGAATACTCTGGAGAAGGTAGGCGTATCATTGTCAAAATCTACAATCGAGAGACGCCTTCATGAATGTAAATACAGAGGGTTTACAACAAGGTGCAAACCACTGGTAACATTCAAGAACAGGAAAGCCAGATTAGACTTTGCCAGAAAACATCTATAAAAGCCTCCCATGTTCTGGAATAAGATTCTTTGGACTGATGAAACCAAGATTAACTTGTACCAGAATGATGGGAAGAGAAATGTATGGTGAAAGAAAGGAACAGCTCATGATCCAAAGTATACATCATGTGTCAAACATGGTGGAGGCAGTGTTATGGCATGGGCATGTATGACTGCCAATGGAACGGGCTCACTGGTGTTTATTGATGATGTATCTGCTGACAGAAGTAGCAAGATGAATTCTGAGGTGTATAGGGCTATACTCTCTGCTCACATTCAGCCAAATGCTACAAAACTGATAGGACGCCGCTTCACAGTGCAGGTGGATAATGACCCTAAACATACTGCGAAAGCAACTCAAGACTTTTTGAAGACAAAGAAATGGAATATTCTTCAATGGCCAAGTCAGTCGCCTGATCTCAACCCAATAGAGCTGCTTTTCATTTACTGAAGACAAGACTGGAGGCAGAAAGACCCACAAACAAGCAGCAACTGAAGTTGGCTGCAGTGAAGGCCTGGCAAAGCATTTTGACTGCAAAGGATTTTCATCCAAGTATTAAAATTATGGTTATATTTACAATTATGCCACTTTGTCCAAATACCTTTGAGCCCCTGAAAATGGAGGTACTTTGCGGAAAATGCTGTAATTCCTAAATGGTAAATGCCATATTTCTGTGGAACCTCTTAAAATAAAGGTGAAAGTGTACACTTCAATCACATCTTGATTGTTTTATTTCAAATCTATTGTGATGGTGTATAAAGGCAAAATCACAAAAACTCTGTCATTGTCCAAATATTTCCAAACCTGACTGTGTATATATATTTATATTGCTGACAAAAGTTATCTGAAAGTCTTAGCTTGTTGTAGCTGATTGGCTAGAGAGATTTTGGCGCCATTTCTGTGGATGCTGATTGGCTAGCACAAATTTTATCACCAATTCTGGGGAACTACCTCTCTCTTTTTCCAGGAAATGCTTTGTCGTTCTGCTGTGTAGATCACAGTTCAGCTCTGGTGAGATCACACAAACTGAAACACAGCTGTGTGTAACAAATCTCCTGCTCATTCACAGGTAGGTGTAGACCTACAATCTCACTAATCTGACTTATAAACATGAGAAATGATGCACTAAAGGCAACTGATTTCAGTTATGAAGGCAGCTGGTGTGTGAATATTTACATACTAAATACTTCCGTTACCTGGGAAAAAAATCGAGATTAAACTTATGTTTAAAAAAGTATTTGTGTTTAAACAATCTTGTAAGTTTAAAAAAAACCATCTGTTAAAGGTATAAATGTGTTTTCGACTCTGTATCTGTAGATATCCTAATGTAGATGATTAATGTTATAGTTTATTTATGGAATGCTGGGCCTTGTGTCTGTTATCCCAAATGATATAATTTTTTATATTATTTATAAATTTAGTTTAGTGATAACTGAATGATATAAAGACAGAAAACTACAGTATTTTGACATGTGGAGATTAGTTTAAAAATGACAGTGAAAGCATTGGTTGGCTTTAGGTAAAGTTGGATTATACTTGCCTTTAATGATGCATACACAAGAGTATAAATGAACATAAGCAGGTTTTCTGCATTGTTTTCTGCTTGTCTTCATTGTGTAATTTGATAAATTCAGGTGTAGTTCTGCGACAGCATCTCTTAGAGTATGAATGCTTCACCTTGTGCGAGCATCTGAGCATGACAGAGATGCTCATAGAAGTATAAATCACCCCTAGGGCTTTGCATTTTTAAGCATTTTAAGCACTGTGGGGCGTCAATAATCCCAAAACATGCTTATAATGAAGTAGCAGTAATTGTGCACTGATCTTATTACACAACTGGGACAGCATTCAGTGAAATAACACCTTAATGTCTAATAATCTAATGTGTATATATAATGTATCTAATATAACAATACTGTATTGTGTTCTGTATTTAAAACCTGTTCTGTTTAATCAGGTACATTTCCTCATGGGAAATGTAAACTTGAACGCTTACTTTGCCATGGCTAAATTTTTTCCCCACACTACATTAGCACCACTAATGCTCCCCAAGAAGCAGTGTTCATTTCATGCAGCTGCCCTGTCACTTTCGACTGAGATTTTAAAGTAATACGGCACAATGCGTCACAATGCAAATACTTGACGATGTGCATCATGGGAATGTGCAATTCACGTCGTGGGAAACAGCATCCCATTAATTATGCATCTAATGCAGTTGCATTCTTTGAACACCAGAGGTCCCAAACTGTGCAACCTATAGAGTTAAAATATAATGATTATATTACGCAACCATGTTATAACAGTTAAAAAGAGTTCGTAGCTTTCAAATGACACTGGCCCCATGCCGCTGTGATCTACAGTGATCTACGGGCATTTTAGCCGACATTGGAGCTCTGTTTCCTATTAAAATGATGTCTCAGTTGCTGCTACGGAGCTCATAATGTATCATTACACCCCTAATGGTTAATATTTAATACAATGCTTGCAAGTGTCCATTATTATTTTATTTGAGAGAAAAGGTCAAGTGTACAAAAATACTGTGCTAAATCATTGTTTTATGTGTAGATAATAAATGTAAGGTCAAATAATTGAGCAATAATAAATAAATAATAAATAATAAATAATAATAATAATAATAATTAAAGCTGCAAGCAGCATTTTTGGGGGCCAAGCACCCAGACTCATTGAGCTACACATTCACAGACATGCTACAGTTGTTGCCTAAGCAATCATAGGAAAGCAGAGCCAAAACTTTAGGCAAAGAGATTCAAGAGTGATTTGTAGTTTCACTCGGGATGTGTATGTTTTGATCATGGACAGTGGTGGAATTCTCTGACAGTAGGAGGAAAGGTCTAGTTCAACAAATGGGCAGCAGAGTGGCATTGCTGCAGCATTGTTTAGACAGGTGTCAGGATGATGTGAGTCAAATATGGAGAAGATTGGACAAAATTTGGAGGAGGAGTAGCAAAAATGGCTTAGATGTAAGCATTTTTGGCATGTTATTGTAATTTTTGACCAGTAGGTGGAGCTATCACGAAATTTGTTGCATTGCCTCAGGTCATGGTCCTTAAGATGCCTACCAAGTTTTGTGTCAGTGTGCAAAGTCGTTGCTGAGATACAGACTCACTTCCTGTTTGGAAGAAGAAGAAGAAAAGAATAACAATAGGGTGCCTATGCATGTTCAGTGCTTGGCTCCCTAATAATAGTGACAGTAAGAAGAAAATATGAAACATATAAAATTTGTTTAAAATAAGTATTCTGATAAATAATGAATTTAGTGAATAAAGTGTGAATGTGGATTCAGGTAGAGAATTGAATTCCATGTGAGAATGTTTAGTTTTGTTCATTACTGTACAGTGACATGGTTATACTCTTAACTCTTTTTTTTCTTTTTCTTCTTTAACAGTCACCATGGCAGATAATGAAATTTTTCTGAAGAAATACATGAGTGAATTTATACAAAAGATAAGAAATCCAATGCGATTGGCTGATGATCTGTATGCCAAGGGCTTTATTCAAAAGGAAATGTATCAAAACATCAAAGCCCAGGAAACCAACCCAAGAAAAACTCGTGAAATTTATGAGAGTCTCAATAGCCCAAAGCACTATGACTTCATGCGTGATTGGTTGAAGGAGAATGAGTCAGATGTGTTTAAAGAACTGGGTAAGCCTCTTAAGTGTAGTGTTGTACATTTTGTCCAGTATCAGGACCTCTCATATATATGCATAAAGTTTTTTTGTAATATGCATTTTATTAATATCATTAATATTTATTTCACTCAGTTTGAAGGTTTGTGACAGTTTTATATTTTTTTCACACAGAACCTTTACACAGAAAGAGAGACACTGAGGCTGAAGCACCACAGAGTAAGTTACTGTAATATTTGTATTGAAGGGTCGTATTCAGAGTCAGCAGTTTAAGTCCAAATTATTTACACAATATTTATTTCAATATTTAGGCAGGAAAACTTTCTAATATTTAGAGTCAGGTTATGAAGCTGTTTAAATTGATTTTCTGAACTCTTCATTCAGAATATTAAAATCACCTGCAAGCAGGTTACACCTCCAAGGGTACCTGATTGTTCTGTAGTAGAAGTGTCCAAGATGGGATTTTTCAACAGCATCTAGACCACCACCTTAAAACACAAGCAGTCATCTTTAAAGCCCAAAAGTATAAATAAAAATAAATGTAATAGAAGTCTAGTATATTGCCATCATATTGCTGCATGAACAGTCCTAGTTGTAAGTATCACAATAATCACAGGTTTAATTTAACAAAATGACTTCCACACTCATTATTCAGCAGTGCATAGAATAGCACTTGATCCAGCACATACTATTATTTCACATTTCATTTTTAATTTGCTATTTTGATTTGTCAAATCATTAAAATAATGTTTTGTTAATTCACTTTGCTCTGCAGTTAAGAAAACCTGCTGATGGTGAAAGATGAGCTGACTGAGCGCTCATCTGCTACACTTACAGATCACTTTAAATTTTTTCCTGCTTTACCCTTGGGGATTGATAAAGTACATCTATCTATCTGTCTATGTTCATTCATAATTTAATTCATAAAATATCTGAGGCAATTAAAGTTGAGGAGGGTATTTATTTTGGGATTTTGGAGCAATTAGAAGTCAAGGGAGTATTTACATATATTTGGGTTTGGGGAAATTCCAGTTCACATGATTAGTTATTTTTGGCGTTTGGGGAAATTAGGGGTCAGGGGGATATTTATTTTTGGATTTTGGGGAATGTCGAAGTGCAGGCCTACACACGTGTGTGTGTGTGTATGTGTGTGAGTGTGTGTGTGTGAGAGCGAGAGAGAGAGAGAGAGAGAGAGAGACTGGCCCTTTGTAACATTCCGGAAATCCTTACTGACATACAGTCCTTTGGTGTACTTTTAATAGGTATCCATTACAAAAATTCAAAATTTAAACTTACATTTTTAAAACTTAAACTATAAATGTTATCCAAACCAAAACTGCACTTTGTTAAATGTCCCATCAACCACAGCTCTCATGACAGAGAGCTTTGAAACGCAGTTTGAATGGAGTCTGTACATTAAGTGGTTCGGGCTGTATTAATCGGAGAAAAGTATTGAACAAGTATGAGGAATAACAAAACAGTGCTTTTCAAGCACTGTAAATAACACTCTGACTGTTAATTTCCCCAATACCCAAAAAATATATATCCCCCTGACTTCTAATTGCCCTGAACCCAAACAAAAATACACCCTGGCTAATTGCCCCAATCCCCAACAATATACCCCATGGCCTCTGATTTCCCCAAACGCAAGCATATCCTACTTACTGCTAAATGCCAACAAGCCCATAGATTTGCCCCAACTGCATGATGCCAGCAAACACAAAAATAAATGCCCCCCTGACCACCTACATTTCTATGGCAACACACTGGCAACAACTGAACACTATAGCAACCACATAGCAACACTTTAGCAAGCTATTGAAATACCACAGCAGAACCCTAACAACATGAGCCCCTGTGAGCCCCTGAAAATATAAGTACTTTGCTTAAAATGGCTGTAATTCCTAAATGGTATATTGTAACAGTCTTGGTCTGTCACAGTATTTCCTCTATGTAAAGTTACTACCTGTCACTAGGGGGAGTATGGTGCTGGGGGCTTTAGTATAACAGCGATGTAATGATAGAAGAAGTCAGAGTGTTTGGTGCTAGCAGCATGGTTCATGGTGTCCTGGTGCTACTCTTGGAGTCCCGACTGAGAATTTAAAGGATTTTCTGCTCAGTTAATAAGGACTCTTTAGTCTTTGCTATTGCTACCCAAGGAGGGTTATTTACCAGAGAAGGTTTAACCTCAGGACTTCATACTCCTATCCTGTTTGGGACGTTTCTTTGGTTGATGTCCTAGAACTAATGGATGATTGTACCCTTGGTTTTTGATGGATCGTGACGGACTAACCTTATCTACAACTGCTCCACTCATTTCAACCTTTTTTACCTTCATTCATCTACAACATCAAGGATTTACAATCTATGTGGACTAATCAGATAAGACATTTTTGATTTATTTATTCTTTTATGTGCAAGGGTATTGAATATGTTTTTCACATCAGATTTTTGTGGGTTTATGTGGGAATGCATACCTTGTGTTTATATTGTATATGGCTTGTTTATGGAATTATATGTTCTTTTTTTGCATCTATCATTTGTCCTGCTGAGTGTTTGAATTTAAACAGATCCTATTTATAATTTTGCCGGTGGTTCCCTCCCTCATATTAATTTATGTGACAGGTAGTTTGGGGTTTAACATTCCAGGCGATTTGTCACAATATTTTTGTGGAACCTCTTAAAATAAAGCTGAAAGTCTACACTTCAATCACATCTTGATTGTTTTATTTCAAATCCATTGTGGTAGTAAAGGCAAAATCACAAAAACTCTGTCATTGTCCAAATACTTCCGGACCGACTGTGTATATATATGTATAATATATATATATATATATATTACACCGATCAGCCATAACATTAAAACCATATGCCTAATATTGTGTTGGTCCCCCTTGTGCCACCAAAACAGCTCTGACCCGTTGATGCCTGGACTCCACAAGACCTCTGAAGGTGTGCTGTGATATCTGGCACCAAGACATTAGCACCCGATCCTTTAAGTCCTGTAAGTTTCGAGGGCCTCATGGATCGGACTTGTTTGTTCAGCATATCCCACAGATGCTCGATCACCATGAGATCTGGGCAAATTGGAGGCCAAGTCAACACCTTGAACTCTTTGTGATGTTCCTCAATCAATTCCTGAACAATTTTTGTAGTATGATAGGGTGCATTATCCTGCTGCAAGAGGCCACTGCCTTTAGGGAATACTGTTGCCATGAAGGGGTGTACTTGGTCTGCAGCAATGTTTAGGTAGGTGGTACGTGTCAATGTAACATCCACATGAATGCCAGAGCTCAAGGTTTCCCAGCAGAACATTGCCCAGAGCATCACACTGCCTCCACCAGCTTGCCTTCTTCCCATAGTGCATACTGGAGTCATCTCTTCCCCATGTAAGTGATGCACACACACCGTCACATGATGTAAAAGAAAACATGATTCATCAGACCAGGCTACCTTCCTCCATTGCTCCATGGTCCAGTTCTGATGCTCACGTGCCCATTGTAGGAGCTTTCGGTGGTGAACAGGGGTCAGCATGGGCACTCTGACCGGTCTGCCGCTACACAGCCCCATACGCAGCAAGCTGTGATGCACTGTGTGTTCTGACACCTTTCTGTCAGAACCAGCAATTTGTGCTACAGTAGCTCTTCTGTGGGATCGGACCAGACGGGCTGGCCTTCACTCCCCACTTACATCAGTGAGCCTTAAGCACCCATGAACCTGTCACCGGTTCACAGGTTGTCCTTCCTTGGACCACTTTTGGTAGGTACTAACCACTGCAGATCTGCTGTTTTGGAGATGCTCTAACCCAGTTGTCTGGCGATCACAATTTGGCCCTCGTTAAAGTCGCTCAGATCCTTACGCTTGCCCATTTTTCCTACTTCCAACACATCAACTTCGAGAATTGACTGTTCAATTGCTGCCTACTATATCCCACCCCTTGACAGCTGCCAATGTAAAGAGATAATTCATGTTATTCAGGTTAATATTAAATTAAATAAATAAATGATCGGTGTGTGTGTGTATATATATGTATATGTGTGTGTGTGTATATATATATATATATATATATATAGTCAGATCCAGAAGTATTTGGACAATGACAGAGTTTTTGTGATTTTGCCTTTATACACCACCACAATGGACTTGAAATATCGAAGTGTAGACTTTCAGCTTTATTTTAAGAGGTTCCAAAAAAAATATGGCATTTACCATTTAGGAAGTACCTCCATTTTCAGGGGCTCAAAGGTATTTGGACAAAGTTACATAATTGCAAATATAACCATAATTTTAATACTTGGATGAAAATCATTTGCAGTCAATGACTGCCTGAAGTCTGGAGCCCATGTTCTCAAAACTCAAATTCTGAGTTTCCTCCCTGGAGATGCTTTGCCAGGCCTTCACTGCAGCCACCTTCAGTTGCTGCTTGTTTGTGGGGCTTTCTGCCTCCGGTCTTGTCTTCAGTAAGTGAAAAGCATGCTCTATTGGGTTGAGATCAGGCGACTAACTTGGCCATTGAAGAATATTCCATTTCTTTGCCTTCAAAAAGTCTTGAGTTGCTTTCGCAGTATGTTTAGGGTCATTATCCACCTGCACTGTGAAGCGGCGTCCTATCAGTTTTGTAGCATTTGGCTGAATGTGAGCAAAGAGTATAGCCCTATACACCTCAGAATTCATCTTGCTACTTCTGTCAGCAGTCACATCATCAATAAACACCAGTGAGCCCGTTCCATTGGCAGCCATACATGCCCATGCCATAACACTGCCTCCACCATGTTTGACACATGATGTGGTATACTTTGGATCATGAGCTGTTCCTTTCTTTCACCATAATTTTCTCTTCCCATCATTCTGGTACAAGTTAATCTTGGTTTCATCAGTCCAAAAAATCTTATTCCAGAACATGGGAGGCTTTTTTAGATGTTTTCTGGCAAAGTCTAATCTGGCTTTCCTGTTCTTGAATGTTACCAGTGGTTTGCACCTTGTTGTAAACCCTCTGTATTTACATTCATGAAGGCGTCTCTCGATTGTAGATTTTGACAATGATACGCCTACCTTCTCCAGAGTATTCTTGATTTCTGTTGATGTTGTGAAGGGGTTTTTCTTCACCAAGGAAAGGACTCTGCGATCATCCACTTTAGTTGCTTTCCGTGGTCTTCCAGGCCTTTCGATGAGCTCACCAGTGCTTTCTTTCTTTTTAAGAATGTACCCAACTGTTGATTTGGCCACACCTAAGGTTTTTGCTATCTCTCTTATAGATTTATGTTATTTTTTTCAGCCTAATGATGGCCTCCTTCACTTGCATTGAGTTCTCTTTGGACTTCATATTGGTAGCTCCAGTCAAACAGCTGCCAAATGCCAACTCAATACCTGATATCACCTCCAGACCTTTTATCTGCTTCATTTGTCTTGAAGTAACGAGGGAATGGACTGCACCTGGTCAATTAACTTCTTGTCAGTCAACTGTCCAAATACCTTTGAGCCCCTGAAAAGTACTTTGCTTAAAATGGCTGTAATTCCTAAATGGTAAATGCCATATTTTTGAGGAACCTCTTGAAATAAAGCTCAAAGTCTACACTTCGATCACATCTTGATTGTTTTATTTCAAATCCAAATACTTCCGGACCTGACTGTGTATATATATATATATATATATTACACACACACATACATACATACACTGTCTACTTTAATAGGCACACCTGCTCATGTATGCAATTATCCAATCAGCCAATCATGTGGCAGCAGCGCAATGCATAAAATCAAGCAGATACAGATCAAGAGCTTTCAAATAAAGAAAAACTGTGATGTCTGTGACTTTAACCATGGCATGGTTGTTGTTTGTGCCAGACAGACTGATTTGAGTATTTCAGAAACTGCTGATCTCGTCCGGATTTTCACACACAACAGTCTCTAGAGTTTATACAGAATGGTGCAAAAAAACAAAAAACACTGAGTGAGCGGCAGTTCTGTGGGTGGAAATGCTGTCGTGAGGAATTTTTCATGTCTCTTACATAGGTTCAAGATTAAGCAAGGAAACCAAAACTTCTTAGAATCAGAAGAAAACTTTACAAAGGTAAACCTAAGCAATAAAGGAGGTCAGTTTCGAGAGCGAACACTGAAGAGTTGACCATAATGCATGATCTTAAGAACCCCAAGGGCAATCATTTGTCTTACTAATTTGTCTTACTCATTCCAACTCTTTTAATCATCACTAGATGTCTCCCCATCGCTTTAAATCACCGCTAGGTCCATATATGGTATAAGCTTATCTGCTGAATACTATGTCGTAGTATGTTATGTTTACATTTACAGCAACTTATTATATTGTTACTCTTTTTCACTACTGTTATATCTGATTCACTTTCTTACTAGAACTGTGTACTAGTCAGTGCTGCACTGTCTTTTACTGTGCCTAGTGTTCTGTTTTAGTAGTTATTGTACTGTCTTGTGCTGTTTGCACGTTTGCACGTAGAAATGTGTAGTCTCTTGTACTTCTGTGTTGTTTTATGTAGCACCAAGGAGGAACGTTGTTTCATTTCACTGTGTACTGTACTAGCTTCATATGGTTGAAATGACAATAAAGCCACTTGACTTGATTTGCATTGTATGTTGTCTATAGCAAGCTTCTATATAATAGGGATATATAGGGAGTGTGTATATAAAAAAAAAATGGAAACAAGAATCATTCATAGAGCAAAACAAGAGCAAGGACAACAATGGTACAAAACACAGAATAGACTAAATGCAACAGAGGCAATACAGAACAAAAGTTTGGAAAATAAACAGAGAAAACACTGAACTGAAATAGGGGTGCTAGTCAAGTGAAATACGAAACGTGATGAGGAATGGTATGTGACAGGGTCATGTGTTTTGCGGTGGACTTGTAGTTCATCACTTTTACTGGCACTGAAATGATAATATGCACTGGAAGTATGTTAAATAACAAAAACAGAAGTTTCAGAATGCATATTTCCCCTCATTTGAGCTGATAACATGCAAGAAATATGCAAAAAGTTCAAGATCCAAATCACACAACACATTTTAGTCAAACTCTGCCCCTAATATTAACTTCTGAATATCACTTAAGTCTGTAGTTACATCTGAGGTCTCAATACTGATGTGCACAATTTTAGTAATAAATTATCACTGTGCACTTATGTTGTTTTATATGGTACTTCTGTGATTTAGATCTTTCATGATTTTTGATATTTTGTTTTAATTTTTTAAACATACAGAAAAAAAAGCCAGACTCGAGAATGAGGATGAAACAGATAATAATCTTACAGAATTTTCTGGTAAGTTTAGAAATTTTATTTCTGGTAAGAATGACAACAGTTATTTAATATTTTAAAGTTTTAGA
>CM040472.1:19090640-19105751 GCA_022758105.1 Pangasianodon gigas | reverse complement strand
ACACTGCAGCAGGTGGGAGACTGAATCAGGAGGGACACTGCAGCAGGTGGGAGACTGCATTCCTCTTTTTTGCTTTTCTCTCCACCATTGTCAATGCTACTTTACTCAAAAATGAATGACACTCCCCACATTTAAATATGTATGAGGCATTTGTCTATGGGTATTTGTGGACGGTAACCGGGCAGGAGAAGAGGCTTTTTCACCCGTGTATATTTTATGTATAATTTTCAGAAGACTTATAGATTGTATAAGATTTATAAAGCGGAAATTGCATGCAGATCAAGTTTTTATAAATCTGATATTTATTTGTGTGCAGGCAATTTCCTGGGTTTTGTGCGTAGGCACACACTCACTCTGGAATCCAGGTGAAGTTCTATAAATGAGACCCCTGAGCTTTCTCTTTTTTCTTCTGAAGTTTTTCTTCAAACAGATTTCTTCTGTTTGTATGTTTGATGTTTGTTTTGGGTCTGTCTTTTCTCCTGTGGTTCATATTATGTTTAGTTGTTGTGGAGCTCCAGACCCAAATTTGAGCTGTGGATTTCCTCTGGCCTTGAACGTCCATGTGTGAAGAGTGTCCTTTGGTCGTGGATTGAGTGCTTTGGTTGGATTTGTACCATCCTTCTGCACAGTCTCAGGGCTGTGTTCGCTTTGTGTGTGGTGCTTGTGCAACTTTGCGGCTATGGGGATCCTTGGTTGTGGTGCCCTGTGGGCTGTGTGGGTCATGTGAGTGTCAGCCAACAGTGTGACTGTGTTCAGCCACAGCACTGAAATTCTATCATAGCAACAGCTTTTGGACACTGCTAACTAGTCTTACTAGTTTTTTTTTAGCAGCCCATGTCAACACTCATTCTTAAATATGTAGCTGGACATGAACTAATTTTACTAGTTCCCTCAAAAAGTTGGCTTCATTCATGCTTTAGGCCAAAAATTTGGAAGAAAGAATTACTTCTTGTCAAACTTTGTGCATGCAAAATGAAAAGACAACACAAACATTATTTTTACAAATTATTGGTCCATCTTTAGTCAGACCATTGTCCAAGACCAAGACAAGTCCAAATACAAATAGTAATAAATCTGAGACAAGTCCAAGCCAATACAGAAAAACATCTCGAGGCCAGACTCAAGTCCTACAACTGAAAGGACTGATCCAGTGTAATTAGCTCACAACTGTGAAGCAAGTGATTGGACTTAGAATGCAAAAATTCACGTCTCCTGTTAGTCTTTAAACTTTTTTTTTTTTTTTTCATTAAATCTTTATTTTACTATGTTTCACACAGCAGCACATTTGAAAGTGTTAGTGGCTGCAGCAGAACTTTCACACAGTCAGTGGGTTGTAACATTAATAGCAACATCATGCTGCACAAAGCATGAGAAACCAAACCAGCACATTCACCAGCACACACTTTCTTTCTTTCAGGTACTACAGCAGTCTGATGGTCATTACAACACTAATAATGTCATTTTTACAGATCATTCCTTCTTTATTGGAGTCAGAGATTCTAGTTTTAATGACTAGTGAAAGTTTCAGTGCTCCAAACTGAGGAAGTGTGTTTTGGTGGCTAAAATTGGAAATATGTGACCATCAGAGTACATGGACACAGCTAATGGACCAATCAAATCAGTCCACAGCTTCAAAACATCCAATCAGGCGTGAGTCTGGACCTGGTTTTCTACTGAACACACAAGTTTGTTACCTCACTATCACTTTGTCTAAACAGGAACGATGATCACACTCTTTGTCGCTCTTTACTCTCTGCTTTGTCTCTGCACAGCTGGTGAGTAACAATTTAAAAATTTTAAAATAGTAATATTACATATTTAAATAATTTACTGACATCATTAAACATTAAATATTACACACTTTTTTTACAGTAAAAACTTCTGACATCAAGGAGCTTCACGTGAAAACAGTAAAGTGTGGAGAAAATGTAACTATGGAGTGTAACTTTAACGTGATCACAAACAAAGATAATTTAGTTTGGTACAGACAGAGTTTTGGAAAATTGCCTCAGCTTTTGGCAAAACCATACAGTAACGCTTTGGGCTACACATTTGATGAGGGATTTAACGATAGCCGCTTCAATGTTACTGTAAATGACCAAAAGTTTGATCTCAACATTAATGAATTGAGAGAAGATGATGGAGGAGAATATTTCTGTGGAGAGCTGGAGGGAAATACGATAAGGTTCACATCTGGAACACGTCTGCAATTCCAAGGTAAACAGTTTTACTCAACTTTATCCAGAATTATGTGTAAATTTGCTTTCATGGTTTATTATTTCACACCCCTCATTGCTTTTAATATTATTTCCCTTTATTGGCTGCTTTTGCTAATTTATCTGAAAAGATGAAGAGACCAAACACCATCGTTCAACCGGAAAGTTGAAGCAGACAGATTCTGTTACACTCCAGTGTTCAAACAGCAGCGATGTAGAAGGTGAGAGTTTTGAGAAATAAAGTTAGTTAGCACCCTGAAGGTGATTCATTTCTTATAACATTGCAGAATGATTTATTCCTCATACCACAGCAATTTCCCAAGACAATACAGCACAAGTTAAAGACAATACAAGTTAAAAATAATCACCTTATAAACTTCTGACCAATCAGAATCCAGAATTGAGCAACTCATAACAATAATTGTGTTTCTCCCTGTAGGTGAGAGCTGTACTGAAAACATGCACATTTTGTTCTGGCTCTCCATTTCAAGGATCGGAGTTCTCATCATTATGGTCATTACCCTTACAATATTCCACATGATTTTAAAATCAGCATCTTAAACTTGATAAAATTGTGTTTTAACTGTTGTCGATGTCAGTCTAACTGTATTTTCCAGTGCATGACATTTATTTGTGTTTTGTATTTTTTTGGTGTTAAAGAGGAAGTCCAGTGTTTTTAGCTCTCTTATTCTTGCTCTGTGATTCTGTTCAAATGTTTTGTGCAATAACAAATGCAATATATATATATATATAAATATATATCTCATTGGAGCTGTGTGTGTGTGTATCTCTCATAGCTAGCATGATTATAACTCTGACTACATCCTGCCTTCAGTTCCTGTTGCTCCTGTTGTTCTCATGCTGCCCATGTTTTTTCTCCCGACTCAAACCACTGAACTCACACCGCGTCGTAATCACATCCTCCAAACTCATGCGCACAGAGGTTCAAGGTCGAAATGGAAACTAGCTGAATGCTAAAAGCTAACTGTGATAAATACACAGCGATGGGTATTAGTTCATGTTCTCACTGTTAAATCTGGTGCTTAAAAAAAAAAAGTCACATTATGAATTTACAAATATATGATTTTAGAAAAGCCAGACTTACTGAAAGTAGCACAGCAAAGTATCATAGCACTCTTTCGTAACTTCCCCCCTCTGGAGAGGATTTGCTTCCAGTAACAGAGAGCAAAATATCACACAGTGTGCTGCTTATCAGTTATATGAGGAAAATAAGTTGACTATGGAAAGAAAGAGTGCCACCTTTTATTGCCAAAATCAACCTTTAAATCATGTGTCAAGGTTTCATGTAATCCTGTCGAAGAAGAAACCCAAATATAACATTTTATTCAGTCTTTAGTAAATAAGGAATACTTTCCAGGAATATTTTGGTGTAAAACTTCTCACGTGTGTGTGTGTGTGTGTGTTGGCCTTGGAAAACTGTTCACATCAAAAAATATTGACACTTTCTACAATCTACAGAGGCTGCGCCAACCTCTACACTACTAACCTAATTCACTGATGGAAAGACAACATTACTGACACATTTTAAAGAAGTTTTCACCAGGACATGAGTTCTTACGTTGATTATCAGCATCATCCACATCAGTCTCATCAGCTGAGGTAAAAGTGACTCGTGGTGTTTAAACATGAGCTTCATTGCTGTCTCTTCACTCCACTCATCTCTGTTCACACTAACATCGGTGAAATAATCCCTGATTCATTCACTCACGTCTGTTCTGCTGAAATTTCTTGTTATTATTGTCTTTTTATTTGGGGCATTTAAACATTTTAAACCTTTGACATCTGTACAGAGGTTGTAAGTGGTCTTCAGTGTTTTGGTGATGATGTGACGGAGCAGGTGCATCGCCAACATTCTGATTACAAACTGAACGAATTAGACTTGTGTGTGTTTCACTATGATGTGTCACATAATCGAGAGGAAATCACACTTAGCTAGCCGGGTTTTAACCATCTTTAAGCAAAGCTGCATTTGTTAAACTGGCTCCTTATTCAACATGATCTCTGCAGGCAAGGTAAAAAAACAACAAAAACAACATTTCCATCAAGGATTAGAAATGTTACAGGGAACAAAAAAAAGAATTTTTTTATTGAACGTAATCAGCAAAGCAAATAAAATCACTCTAAACTGTTCCAGATTGAAAACATAGTTTCTAAAAAGTGCTGAAAAGTGCCATTAATTAAAAATAATCCATTATTTTTCTCTGTAAGTTCAAGGAAGTACAGCCCAAATCTAAACATTTTCCCAACAGCCCTAAATTCCTGTCCAGAATTCGTCAGGAAGATGTGAGGTTATATAGCCTCTATAGCCGGAGTTTTCGAAGATGTGATCATGGCAGGGAAATCCATGCAGAAATGATTTTTCCTACGATTTTTCAAGCAACAAATCACTCTGCAGAGCAGAAGGAACCTCTGGTTTTATTAATACCCGTGGCAGAGAAGGTTTTTATATGTAAAGAATGTTACAAATGTTCTTTTATTTCATTTTATTTTTTTGAAGCAGGAATGTAAAATGTTATTTATGTTCAAAACAAACCAAAATGAATCATTTCTAATCCCTAATTTCCATGTCTAATATATTTATCTTAGATTAACATAGAGATTTCAGTGTGTTACACACAGAAAAACAACATTCTTTGTCATTTTGCTGTTTTCTAGAATTTAGCCGTAGCAACATCCGATTGGTTTTCCCAGACCACCACACATTTCTATTATTAACTCATTTTGACTAAAAAAAAAAGTCGTATTGTCAATTATAATTCTAAGATCTCAATAATTACAACTTATAAGGATTTAAGACACAATTTCCATCTCAGAGACGACACCTATCCAGCCGGAATGTTCCGGGAAGTCCACAGTCATTTCTTCCCCAGCAAGACCTGTTCCAAGGAAAAAAGATTTCATATTGCGCATACCAGAACTTAAGAATGATAAGAATGAAGTGTGTATGCAGTACAGCTTCAGAAATATGTCAATGTGTCAGAAGCCTTACTCTTGACCACGCCCACACTTTGGTGATTCACCCTTCCCCAGCTGCGTTTTGGATTGTTAACAGACGGCTTCACTCGCACTCGGTCTCCAACTTTAATATTCCTCTGCTGAGCTGAAATTCCTACGACATGAAGAAAGAAAACCATGTTGGAATATTTTAGCAGCTAAAGAACTTTTCCAGAACAGAGCTGCAGATTTCATGTGGATGTTATTCCACTCTCAAACACTTTATTTACAATAAGAGAGACACTAGACTTGAAACAATAGCGTACAGATGTCTGTTAACACCAGAATCCATAACTGTACCCTAGCTGACTCTCTTTATCAGATGAAAAGTAGGAGGAGTTTCACTGGAGGGTGCAACGTAATGAGACTAATGCTTGTAAAATGCAACTCCTTTTTTTTTTTAATTCAATTCGATTCAATTCGATTTTATTTGTATAGCACTTTTAACAATGGACATTGTCACAAAGCAGCTTTACAGAAATAAATACATTCAAATTCAATTAAACCAAAATAAATTGTAAATAAATTATAAATATGTGAGTTTATCCCTAATGAGCAGGCCAAAGGTGACTTGGTGAGAAAAAACTCCCTGAGACGATATGAGGAAGAAACCTTGAGAGGAACCAGACTCGAAAGGGAACCCATCCTCATCTGGGTGCTAACAGATAGTGTGATTATAAAAAAAAAAAAAAAAAAAACTCTCTATAACTGTGTACTACGTGGACAAATAGTGCAGTTGTGCAGCCAGTAAATCTATCACAGTTTTCACATGAAGTTTGTTGAACCTATTCACCGTCCACTGATGGAGTCCTGAGTACAAAACTGTTCACGGCAACTGCAGCCCCAAAGCCACCACAGCAATCTCAGTCCCAAGCTGTCACAGTACAACTCCCCATATGAGATCCCCAAGCCATCTCCACAGCCCCCAAGTGGCACCATCCCCAGCAATCCCACTGATCTTCAGGCCATCCATGTGGGGCCACCACCAGCAGCAGCGAGAGATCTCCAGCGATGAGAACTCCAACCAGAATTCCAATTCATTCATTAATTTTCCTTCCAAATTTCCTTGCGACAACAGATTAAGGAAGTCAGTCCACACTTCTCTATCCCACACCACAGAGTCCAGCTCCTCCTGGGAATCCCCCCACCATTCCCAAGCCAACTCTGAGGTATAATCTCCACTCCAGGGTCTCCGTCCAGTGGGACGTGCCTGATAAAGCTCTACCAGGAGCTGACCAGGGAGTGTCCTTGTATGGTGCATGAACCACCTTAACTGGCTTCTCTCGATTCGGAGGCTCTCCCAGATTGTCGAGCTCCTCAGCATATCACGAAGAATAAGCCTGGCAACCCTGCAGAGCAACCTCATTTCCACCGCTTGTACTCGTACCTTTTTCTTTCGATCACTACTCACAGTTTGTGACCATAGTTGAGAATAGGGATGTAGATTAACCAGCAAACAGAGAGCTTCATCCACAAAATGAGCTCCTGCTTCACCACCACAGACGGCGACTAACACCGCTGCCACTGACCTGAGCCGTTTGTCAATCTCACGATCTCTTACTCCTGAAATTCATGAACTCAAAATCTGTGAACTTTTTAATATAAAAAGCAGATGTGTGTTTTATTTTATGTAAAAAATGTACGTTTGCATTGCTTGTCTTTCTCACAGAGTAACCTGTTGAGCATGGGGCAATGACACAAGAGAAATCTAAGGTGCCAGTACTTTAATCTAAGAGAAAAAACTGACAAATGTTGTCAGATGTTTTAAAAATACAATGAAGACGACCATGTGGCTGAATCCTAAACGTTGTTCTATCATCTATAAAGTGCACTATATATAATCCACACCATTATGTAGTGAGCATATACTGTGAACAGAAAGCCATTAGGGATTGAGCCTCACATGAAGATGGTGGATTTAAATGGTTCATCAGTAAAAAAATGTTAAATTGAGCCCAAATATGAGAAACTGAAAAACACGTCTGCGGATAAAGAAATAAAAATGAATCTGCGACATTAGTTTATACAATAAAATTGTGATTTTCCCACATATATGTATTAGAAATAGAAGATTATAAATGAGAACGAGTCACTACACTACTGAAGATTACTGTCTGGTAGAAAAGCTGTTATCAAGACGATTGTTTTTGACCAATCAGTGGTCTGCACTGTTGCAAGCTCCGCCCACACACCCTTGTTTGGGCATCTAATTCAGTACAGTACTTAATTACACTACGACTCAGTCAGCTGTGGAAACAATAGCCAAACGTAAGATCTCGGTTACTTTACTGAGTCATGATACAAAATATTTATGTGTCTACACACACACACACACACACACACACACACACACACTTTTACACGTGTTTACATACCCGAATCATCAGCAGCAGTTACACGCTCCATCTCAGACAGGAGTCCTTTCCAGTTTTTATGTTCCGGGAAGTTGACGATCACAGTTTCATCATTCACAGCTGTGAAATGGAGCAGATTTCAAACTATAATCAAACTCTGAATTCATTTGTGCTTAAACTTGGATTAAAACCAGTAGAAAGGACACTTACATTTGACTACGCCTACACTCTTGTGTGTGACAGTGCAGCCCCAGTTAAATTTAGGTGTGGTCACAGAAGATTTCACTCGAACTCTGTCACCGACCTTGATAAGGACTAGCAGAGAAAAAGGATGAGGAACCAGTTCTCAAAGAATGAAGAACTTTCCAGAAGATTAGGAGTCATCTTCTTCTGAAAATGTACTTACATTTTGCAAATATGTTGTCCAGCTCCTGCTTGCAGAAAATCTCCAGTTTTGTTTTAAACTCTGAAACCTTGTTGCTCATGTCACTAAAAGAGACGACTGGCTCTAAAGACTGACAGGGCAGCTCTTCAGCTCCAGAGGGACTGGGCATGCTCTCAAAGCTCTGCCAGAGGACAAAAAACATTTTTTTTTTTACTAAGAGTCATATTAAGAGCTGGCAACTTAAGTCCAAAAATTACATCAATATCTATGTGGGGAAAGTTCCTCATATTCAGAGTCAGGTTACGCAGCTGAGTGGATTTTCTGAGCCCCACATTCAGATTATGAAAATCATCTGTGTGTAGTTTACACCTCAGAGATTGCCAGATTTCTTGAGTAGGAGCGTCCATGAGAGGGTTTTTCAATAGCATCTAGACAACTGCCTTTAAACCCCCCAAAGAAATTCAGAGATAGAAAATGTGGACTGAAGATGTGGATCACACGTCTTTCTGCTGTCAAATGTAACAGAATGTAACATAAAAGAAAATGCCAACTTAAAGATGAAAAATAAAAAGTCTAATATGATGATATGTGAATGAGAAGATGCGTGCGTTGAAATAAATCTAACAGGAGTCTAGTGTATCTCCTATATATAGCACTGCATGAACAGTCCTAGTTGTAATGATCACATTAATCACTGGGTTAATTTAACAAAATGGCTTCCACACTCATTATTCAGCAGCACACAGAATAGCACTTGATCCAGCACAGACTATTATTTTGCATTTTATCTGTTTATATAGAGCTCTGACATTTACCTGTTCACAGCCCTGCTATTTGAGTTATGGAATTAATAAAATAATGCCAATGTTTTGGTTAATTCAATGCGCTCATCTGCTACATTTACAGCTCACTTTAAGTTCATTCATAATTTTATCCTTAAAAAATTCAGTACTTGAAATAAGCAATGTCTCCAAGGTCCCCTTCAAAAAAACTTTTCGTAAACTTTAAAGTAATGCTATTATTAAATAATTAATAGTGTCATATTTATGTATTTAATATTTTCCATGAATGACATCCCGTAGTGTTTTTTTATTGCATTTACAGCCAAAACATAAATTTGTGTTACATCAACCTGTCAGACAGTGGCACTGGACTTAATACTGCTCCTCACTCGAGCCAATATCACGCAAGAAAAACACACTTAATTTCAAGATCAGAATCATACGTAACTGAGACACGTCTCTGTTTTATTCAAACTCCGACCCCAGTGTGTGTAACTCACGTGACTTCTGAATAGCGCTTAAGTTTGTAGTTACATCTGAGGCCTGAATACTGATATGTGCAATTTCAGTATTAGATCCTCACTCAGCTCTCAATACTCTTTATTTTTGTAATAATCACTCTTGACGTTAACAGTACACTCTTACACACTTCCTGATAGAAACAGACCTGAAGGAAGTAGACATTATCCTCCGTCTGTAAAAGCTTGTCTATGACGTCTTCCTGTCCCATCAGCATGGCGATTTCAAGCTCCAGCTGTTCCTGAAGATCTGCAGATCGATCCGTGTAGCTCTCCTCCTGAGCTCTGATCTTCTCTATCACCTCAGAGAAGCTTTTCTCAAGGGAAGTGATTAGCGAGCTAAAGGCTAGCTCTGTGTCTTCCACTGACTGCTGTGTGGACTGCTGTTTTAAAAAAAAATCACATAGACCATTTTTATTTTAGATATGATGTATTTAGAATTAATACACAGAAGCACTAATGGGGCCTTCAGAGGGCTGTTTCAGTAAATAACTTCTTGAGTTAACTTAAAATTCTGTGCTTCGTTTTTAAATTACAGAGCCGTTATTTTAATAGCAGACATTAGGACTGATTAGTAAAGTGTGGGAGAAATGAGATTTTTCCAGGTCATTGTTATGATACAATACACCACAGTGCTATTAAGTATGTTATCGTTTCTATAGTAACAGCTCATTCACAGGGATGTGTACAGTGGACGCTCCAGATAAACGGATTAAAAAACGTGTGTAATCACTGATATGTTGTTCTTCTGGTAAGGAGACGTCTAATTAACATTTATTGAAGGAGTCTCCAGTGTCAGCGCTTCATAACAGTCAGAGGTAAAGCTGTAATTTTAAGTTTTCATCATCAGGACAGAGGAGTTTACGCTTCTTTGTGGTTACTCAGTAACATTTTTTTGTCTTATTGAATTCAAGAGAAAGAAAAAAGAGAAAGAAGAAAGGCTGGTGAGGGAACAACTGTTTATAGCTACTAAAATTACAGTAAGAACCCGAATTAACTGGAACCAACGTTCCACAACATTAAATGTAACTTTAAACAGATAAAAAGTATAATGTCTTTTTAATTTAAAAAAAAGTTATAACTGTTGGCAAATTGCTGTGGTATAAGGGGAATAAAACGCTTGGGGACGTGCTGTTAACTCCACCTCATCACCCCTCACTCAGCATTTTACTGTAACTGCACAACACAAAGTGGTTTATTATTTACTGTTTATTATAATAGTTTATAGTGGGGCAAGGTTTAGCATAAAACTCAGTTTTTTAATAAAATTTGCTGATTCTAGGTTGCTGTTTTAACACATTAAGCTGTTTAGTGGGTTTCTATAGAGCTGAAAACACTTCAGGTGAAAATGATTGGATTACTGCTTGGTCATTTGGGCAGCAGAGTGTGTTTATAGCAATAATAAGTAAGTGTGTGAGAGACTTTTTTTTAGACAAGAGTAGAAATAAACCAAAGCATGGTTTTCTCATTGGCCAGTCTGATGGACTAACTGTTGTTGAGTCAGGATATAGCTGCGTTCCTGTGTGTTGTAATCAAGTTCACAGAAACAGCTGAGGAACTGAATTAACCTGCTTGTGCAGATCTGGCATGCAGGGTGTACATGTAGAGCGATGTCTCGAGGGCATGGCCTCGGTTATTCATAACACATGCATTAAACTAACAGAAGCACATTATATAGGATACAGCATGGATTTTGTTCCTAAATAAAGTTGTATAAATGTTTAACAAATAAAAATGACATATACTGTATCTCTTTACATTTTTCTAGCATCTTACATTTCTTCCACTGCATTTTTAGTGTTTCATTACTTACTGCATGAGCCTCGGTGGCTTCCCTCAGCTCTTGGAGCTGTTTCTCTTTTTCTTTGCGTTTCTCCACAAATTTGAGTTTATTAGCCTGCAGTGTGACCTGTAAAGAACCCGGTCAAGGACACAAATTAATTATGAAACATTTAACAAATTAACAACACACACTCTCAGAAATAAAGTTAGAAAACTGTACTTTTCCTTGTTGCTGGTATGGTACCATCAAGGGGACATGTACTTTTAGTGTATACCTTTATTGTGTATGCTATCTTTTACCTGAGAAGGTGTACATGGTACCTTTAATTATCTTACAGAGCGCTCACACCTAGTAGTCCAGTTGCTGAGCCTGAATCAGAACAATATTGATCCTTTTGTTTGTTTGCTGTTTGGTTTGGTTTCATTTCACACCTCACATAATTAAATGAATGAAGGCGAAAAAAATGAGGGGCGTGTTGGACTAAAAACACACACTTAAAACTCCTTCAGTTATTGGTCAGAATTAAAGTGACTGAAAATGGTTTAAAAAAAAACCTTTATAAAGTGCGATTAGAAATCACAAATTTCACCCGCGCACAGAGAACACAGAGTCGGCGCTAAATAAACAATTAGATGTGATTAAATGATTAAATGTTTTATGTGTCAGCATTTATTTTCTCTTTTTCTTTCTCCAAGTCTCCAGAGCATGTGGCATTTCTGCAGCGCTACAGCTCTGTGCTTTGGCTCAGCTCACATCTACAAAATAAAATCTGCAATTCAAAAAACACAACTTGATTCATTTCCAGCATTCGAGTCGATTCGGAGTCAAATCAACTTTCTCGTTTCAGTTGAACCATGCTAGAAACTGGAATCGGACCGAGCTCAGACGCCCTCAGACCGGTTTGATCCACACCTACGTGATTGCTGTGTCCTCATCTCCATAAAGAACCGCATCAGAGAACAAAATGCACCAGAGTTCAATTCAAATGGACTAAATGCTGCATACAGTATGTGAAAACACTTTAAAGGTTCAATTCGTTCTTAAAGTCCAATTATGTACCTTACATTCATGTTTCCATGTAAAAGATATACACTAAAGGTACAAAAGATGTGCTCTTAATAGTACCACAGTAACATAGCGGTGTATCACAATGATATTATCTGGATCTGGATCTAGATTTAAATCTGAAGTGGGTGTGGCCAAAACTGTAAGAGTGTTTTTCTTTCTTTCTTTCTTTATTATCTAAATAAATATACATTTTTCATATAAATAAATAATGCGACATGTGGCGCATGTGGCAGGGCATCTAGGTCATCACCAGCTACAGGAAAACATCACCTGCATGTGACAGTGATGCCTCCTTTCCAGATGTGCTGAATAACTTCTACGCTCGGTGTGAGGCACAGAATGATGTGACAGCCGAGGAAGACCACCCCTCCTCCCAACGACCACGTGCTGTGTCTAACCACGGCTGATGTGAGGAAGACTCTAAACAGAGTTAACCCACGGAAGGCTGCTGGACCAGACAACATTCCTGGCAGGGTGTTCAGAGGATGTGCAGACCAGCTGGCAGATGTTTTCACGGACATCTTCAACACCTCCCTCAGCAGCACCATCGTTCCAACATGCTTCAAGGCCACCATCATTGTCCCCATGCCAAAGACGTCTCCAGTGTCCTGCCTCAACGACTACCATCCCGTTGCACTCACACCCATCATCATGAAGTGCTTCGAGAGGCTCATCATGAGGCACATCAAGACCCTGCTGCCCCCCTCACCGGACCCCCTGCAATTCGCTTACCGTCCCAACCGCTCAACAGATGACGCCATCACCACCACCCTCCATCTGGCCCTCACCTACCTGGACAAAAAAGACACATATGTTCGAATGCTGTTCATAGACTTCAGTACAGCATTCAACACAATCATTCCTCAGCACCTGATTGGAAAGCTGAACCTGCTGGGCCTGAACACCTCCTTATGCAACTGGATCCTGGACTTCCTGACTGGGAGACCTCAGTCAGTCAGGATCGGGAACAGCATCTCCAAAACCACCACACTGAGCACTGGGGCCCCACAGGGCTGTGTGCTCTGTCCACTGCTGTTCACTCTGCTGACTCACGACTGTGCAGCAATGCACAGCTCGAATCACATCATCAAGTTCTCAGATGACACGACCGTGGTGGGTCTCATCAGCAAGAACGACGAGTCAGCATACAGAGAGGAGGTGCAGCAGCTAACGGACTGGTGTGGAGCCAGAAACCTGTCTCTGAACGTGGACAAAACTAAAGAGATGGTTGTTGACTTCAGGAGAGCACAGAATGACCACTCTCCGCTGAACATTGGCGGCTCCTCCGTGGAGATCGTCAAGAGCACCAAATTCCTTGAACCTCACTTGGTCCCTCAACACCAGCTCCATAACCAAGAAGGCCTAGCAGAAAGGAAAGCCCATCTCCCACCCCCCATCCTCACCTCATTCTACGGAGTGACTATCGAGAGCATCCTGAGCAGCTGCATCACTGCCTGGTTTGGAAATTGCACCGTCTCGGATCGCAAGTGAGGACAGCTGAGAAGATCATCGGGGTCTCTCTTCCCTCCATCACAGACACTTACACCACATGCTGCATCCGCAAAGCCACCAGCATTGTGGATGACCCCACACACCCCTCGCACAAACTCTTCACCCTCCTGCCATCTGGCAAACGGTACCGAAGCATTCAGGTCCGCATGACCAGACTGTGCAACAGTTTCTTCCCCCAAGCCATCAGACTCCTCACTACTGAGAGACTGGACTGACAACACACACATACACATAATCATACTCAAATGAACACCATCCCACTCCCGTTGCAATTTCTGTACAGTTCTGTGTTTACTACCTACACTTTTTTTGCTGCTACTGTATTTATAAAAATAGTGTATATAGTTTCTTGTCAGTACTATACTCTCTGCCTGGCTGCTACCCCAATAACTGCTATGTTCATATGCTTATCTGCTGAATACTATGTCATAGGATGTTATGTTTACATTCACATCAATTTATTATATTGTTATTCTTTTGCACTACTGTTATATCTGACACTTTCATCCTAGAACTGTGTACTAGTCGATGCTGCACTGTCCCTTACTGTGCCTATGGTCCTGCTTTATTAGTTATTGTACTGTTCTGGTTGTCATTGTAGTGTCTTGTGCTGTTTGCACACGTTTGCATGTGCACTTTATGTAGTAATATGTAGTCAAGTTCTGTGTTGTTTTATGTAGGACCTTGGTCCTGGAAGAACGTCATTTCGTTTCACTGTGTACTAACTAGCTGTATATGGTTGGAATGACAATAAAAGCCACTTGACTTGACTTGAACTCTACCGATCTGCCTCTGTAAACATTGGAAAACACCATGGAAAAAAAACGTAGAAATTTGAGCAGTGTCAGCAGTGTGTGTGAATTCTGGATCTGACAGTTCCTCAGCCTCAGGTACATCACTCCTCTTCATAACTGCTCTCAACTACAGATATGCGCAGGACAGTTTTCTTAATCCAGCTCACACAGTTATGTTGGTTTGTTCCTACCTGCCATATTTTCTAAGGTATTTAGTTGGTTATGTTTCTCAAAATATAACCAAACTAGTAGCCTAATGTAAACCGCCGTGACCCTGATCAGGCAGTTACTAAGGATGAATGAATGAACACTGTAAATGCATCGCATTTAATGAACATGGTGTTTGTTCTGACTACTCACTCACGCTCATATTAAAGTGAAAACCTCCCAGGTCACGTGACTTTTTTGATTTTTCCTACTGGATCCCAGTCCTGATGCACATGTCTAATCTCAACTAGATGCCCTGTGCCAAGATTTCTAAAGAAAGAATTAACAGTGTGCCTCCTATTCATATCTGTATCTGTATCTGTATCTGTTCAGAACACATTATCTGTTCATCCTGAGTAATATACTCGTATTCAGTTACAGCTCTACCCCAGCTACAAGGATAATACCTTTATTTCTGAGAATGTTGTGTAATAAAAATAAAGATTTAATAAGAGAAAAGTGTCCCACTTGTTTCTC
>CM040472.1:19059462-19070658 GCA_022758105.1 Pangasianodon gigas | reverse complement strand
CTTCCCAGAAAACACAAACACAGGGGGAATAAATCTGGAATGAGATGTTCAACAAGCACATATGGATGTGATGGTCAGGGGTGCACATACTTTTGGCCGTATAGTGTACAAGTCGCAGTAGAAAAAAAAAACCCAGGTAACATATAGCACCATAACCCTGTATAATATATGTGGTAAAAATTTCATTATATCCTGTGAGAAAAGAGGTTTGCACCTTTTCTTCGCTCTAAAGCTGCTCATGCATAAAAATAAAATGTAGACAACGTTTAAAATGACATGTCAGAGAAGTGATGCTCGTGGAGGGGTGGTTTAGGTAAGTTATTGAGTTGTTAGCACAGTATAAACTACATGTTAAGATCATGTGACCTACCAATGATCACGCATGGCCACGCCCCCTATAACAATCGCTTATAATACAAATCTAACCAATCAGTTTGTATTAAAATGAGGTGTGTGTGGTGCGAGTAGAATTTTGAATGTGACGTTCATGCGTAGTTTTTCTGTAGTTTGTTTGATTGAGTTTTGCCGTGATTGTGCACTGTGTCAGCTTGCGCTCTGGTCTGTGTCTCTACAGTGCTGCGATGTCACTCGTGCTTCAGGTAGGCGACACGCCCCTGTGCCCTCTCCCTCATCCTAACCCTCTCCAGTGTATCCGGATAACATGTGGTCTGTTGGGTTAAAGTTGTGGTGTGTTAGTGTGTTAATGATGTGTGTGTGTGTGTGTGTGTGTGTCTGTGTGATTAAAGGTAACGGTCAATCAGATAATTTCCATAATGTTAAGTCACCAGTCTTAACATGAATTGAGTGAAATTAATGGGCCTGTTGGTTTGTCTTTTGTGAAAATACTAAAGGATGCCTGCTGTACTTAATTATGTAAGGAATAAAACACTGTGTGTTGCTTCTATAGTAAAATAATCAGCGATGGGGTGGTGTGACGAACTGGAGTTACTGAAACCACCCAGAAGTCGATTATTTTCCTATAACAGGATGTGTTTTATTCCTCTTATACCACAGCAGTTTATCAACGATCGCAATTTTTTAATTAAAGAACGCCACGTCATACTTTTATTCATTTATATTTACATTTAAAGCTGTGGAACATCCATGAAACAAGTTAGTTCCTCTTCTCACTTACGTTATAGCAGCTATAAACAGTCGTTCCCTCTCCAGCCTGTCTTTTTTCTCTCTCTTGAAGTTAATAAGACAAAAAAAATCTCAACTTGTCACAGTGCTGAAGATGTCGGAAAACTTAGAGTTCCAGCTTTACCTCTGACTGTTACAAAGCGCTGACACTGGAGACTCCTTCCCTAAATGTTCAGTAAACGTCTCCTTACAGAAAACTTCACCATATTAAAGATTACACACATCTTTTAACACGTTTATATGGAGCGTCTGCAGTACGAGTCCCCGTGAATGAGCTGTTGCCATAGAAACGATAACGTATCAGAACGAGCGCATTAATGTAAACCTGTGATTTGCAGCTGCGCTACTGTCAGAGCTGCTGTTATAGAAAATTAATCAACACCTTCTGACCAATCAGACTCCAACAGTGCTGTGGTATAAGCAGTTATATAACCATCTTGAAAACATTATGGCATTGATGTGATGATGAAGAATCACATCTCTTGTTTCCTGAGTATCGTGGGTCGCTATTTCTCCACGCTGAATTTCACATGTCCATATTTGGTCAAAGGCGACAATAGAGTTCGTCCATCCATCCATTTTCTGTACTGCTTATCTTACACAGGGTCGCGGGGAGCCTGGAGCCTATCCCAGGGGACTTGGGGGACCAACCCATCACAGGGCACAATCACACACACACACACACACACAAGCCCATTCACACACTATGGACAATTTAGAGATGCCAATCAACCTACAACGCATGCATTTGGACTGGGGGAGGAAACCAGAGGAAACTCCTGAAGCATGGGGAGAACATGCAAACTCCACGCACACCTCCAACCCCGGAGATGCAAGGCAAACCTGCTAACCGCTAATCCCCCACAAGTGGAGTTAAATTTTTTAAAAAGTAAATTTTTGGGGGATGACAATGTCCTAACAATTATTTAGAAATATTCTTTAGGGGTGTCAGTCATTTTGCCATATGGTTTTTAGAGAGAAAATAGTATTCTTAAAAAAGAATAATTGTTGTTCGAGAAAAAACGTGCTTACTGTTGTTAAGAAACAATTTACATTTCTGACACTTAACACTGTTTAACTCTCTAGTATACAGTTATAGAAAGGAAATTTATTTATAATCGCACTATCCGGTGTCACTCAGATGAGGACGGGTTCCCTTTCGAGTCTGGTTCTTCTCAAGGCTTCTTCCTCATGACGTCTCAGGATGTTTTTCCTCGCCACTGTTGCCTCTGGCTCGCTCATTAGGGATAAATCTAAATTTGTATCCAGATTTCTGTAAAGCTGCTTTGGGACAATGTCCACTGTTAAAAGCGCTACACAAATAAACTTGAATAGAATCATTTTTCTCCATTCTCCTGAAGGGTGCCAATAATTCTGAAGTTGACTGTAATATTCCTGTGTAAAGATGGCAGTGGTTTTTGGTGGGGATGCAGCAATACCGGGTTTTTTTCACGCCAAGTGCACGTACGTGTTTTTTCTTGTACTTGCGTTGTTGGAAGATGCTGTAGTTTTCACAGAGCACAGGTCGCAGTCTGCTTTGCGTCGATCATTAATCATGAAATATGTCCAGACCGCTGTCGTTTTCCTGTTGTTCACTGGTGCGGCAGCAAACGTCAGGATTACGTCACATAGTATCGCTTGATGTTGGTGTGGAAGCTGGAGAATCAGACCCATACCCAATATTATAGATACCGATACACCCGTAGTTTCTGGTAGCACTGAAAACTCAGTTCATTAAACACACAGTCCCTCACTTCCTTTTAACCTGTGACAGTTTCCTGTTTCCCATCCTGCCCAAATGCAGCTTTATTATGCATTAATCTGTCTTGCGTTTCTGTTGATGATTTTCACTTTGATTAGATCATCACAAGCATTAAAAGTTCTCAAGTATATGACTCATAATAAATGTTTTATGCTCTTTCCCAGGGTAGACATGTTCTCCAAAGGCACCAAGCGCAAGTTTCCCAGCGATGATGATGAGATGTCGGACGAGAACCTGGCCGGTGCCAAGGTGTCCTCCTCGTATAGTCTGCAGCGCCAGTCTCTACTGGACATGTCGCTCATCAAGCTGCAGCTCTGCCACATGTTAGTGGAGCCCAACCTGTGCCGCTCTGTGCTCATCGCCAACACGGTGCGGCAGATCCAGGAGGAGATGACCCACGACGGCAGCTGGGTGGTCACCGAGGCCTTCTGCAGCGGGACCCAGGGCCCGTCCGAGCGCCTGGTGGCCACCGAGGTACTCTGCCGGTCACGCGAGCAGGAAGCCGAGCCTAAGCTCTTCTCGGTTATCAGCTACGAAGGAATCAGCCGCGAGGAGGAGGTGGTGGCGGACGAGACGCTGTGTTCGGTCTCGGTGCACGACTCTGCCTCTGACGTGTGTCTCTCAGCGACCTCGAGTCGTTGCTGGGACGCGACTAAGGACTCCCGTGAAAGCTCCAGGCTTGGTCCAGGAGACGACGAGGATGAAGACGAGGATGAAGATGACGAACAGGAAAGTTCCTCCAGGGAGGATCCAAAGGCAATGGGGCAAGTTTTTGGGACATTTGAGATTAAGAACGGTGCCTCGGGTCCGGACTCGGCTCTCGAGGAATTGTTCTCAGACGTGGATGCGTCGTATTACGACCTTGACACCGTGCTCACCGGCATTCAGAGCACGGCGCCTAAGATGGGTCCATACGACCTGCTGGACAGTTTGAGTCCCTCTCACACGCCGACGTCTATAAACTCTCCGTCAAACTGCCGCTCGGATCTGAACGAACTGGACCACATCATGGAGATCATTGTCGGCTCTTAGACGAGAGACGGCTCTGAGACTAGTACGCTTTTTCCTCTTAATGTTTTTCTACCTGTTGTGGAAGTTCAGTCTGCAGTCCTTTCAGGGAAAGGAGTGTGTGTCTTCTAAAGAATGGCCTTGATTTTATGAGCTGACCAGTTATCTTATTTGCGTACCCTTTGTATGTTCTTTTTCCCCCTATTTGTCTGTTTTTTTTATTTATTTCTTTCTTGCGTCCATTAACACTACATACAGGATGGAGAGCAGAACCAGATGTATACACAAATGAAAAAAGATATTTTCATAAAGATGAAATTGCCTAACTGTAAAATTATAAATGTATATTTTTACAATAGATACTGCTTGTTAACTGTTACAGTGCACTCGCTCTCGGTTTCCAACATTATGGTTTTAAACAGATTCGCAGATCAGTTATCGACGTCATGTTGTGGCTTTTTTTTTTTTCTTATTCCTTTCAGGATTCGGAAATGGCAGTAAGAATACACCAATGCATGACTTCTTTTTATTGTAGCACACACTTAGGTGCATTTTGGCACCCAGCGTATTTCTCCCATCAGTATCTGGGCAAATCGTCAGCCTGTGTTTTAATATTAGAAGTCATAGTGTTCTTATATTTGTTTTATCGACAAATGAAGAATAATGGGGCTGCCCCATTCTATATAGTGACTTTTAATTTATTTTTATTTATTTGTTGCAAACTTTACATGTTGAGTGTTGGCTTTGGTCAAACTCAGGGCAGAAGAGACTTCATGGGCCTGATTTCGCCCCAAATCCCTCAACCAGTAGTTCATTTTAATTTAAAACATTTTTAAAATTTGCTGGTTTAAAGCCTTTGGTATGTGCAGAAGGCAGTTGTGATGGATTATGTCCACTACTCTGATGCACATCTACAGATCTAAAGATAACGTATTTCAGTCATAGCTTTATTTTCGGCTGCCTTTCGTTATAAAGTCTCTGATCAGGTAAAGAAGTCCTGAATCTGATGTCGTGTTTTGCAGCCTGCTGTCTAAACGCAGCCTCCTGATGAGCTATACACTTTCTCTGATCCTATGCATTAAGTGTCGCAATACACTTCCTATGCACAAAGTGTTCGAGCACATTTTAAAGTACAGTATTGACTTTAACTTTGTATTTTTCTCCGTCAGAAAGAGGACAGAGTTTAGCGATTGTCTTCCTATTACAGAAACTTCAATTCAGTCATCAATTCTGAAACCATTTCTTACAGTTAAAAAAAAAAAAAAACGATTACAGTACATTAATTCGAGCGGATGTAATTCCTCTCTGCTTTACGTCAGTTTCATTTTTAAGTATGATATAAATCTAGAGTAGAGCATAAAAACATTTTATATGTGCATTGTAGCATTTTTATAACATTTTTAATAAAAAAAGCACAAATTAAAAGTGTTTTCCTGTGTGGTTTGTTGAACATGTATATTATTTCAGGATATTTATTTTATGACTACATTATTTTAATAATAAAAGGTGTGTTTTTATCCATTTACAGTGACATTTTACATTGATAACAGCACGTTAGTTCCTGTTCTCACTTACGTTATAGCAGCTATAAACAGTCGTTCCATCACCAGCTACTCTTTTTTCTCTCTCTTGAAGTTATTAAGACAAAAACGCGGTTTGTTACGTTACTGAGAAACCGCAAAGAAGCGTAAACTCCTCTGTCCTAAATTTACAGCTTCACCTCTGAATGTTACAAAGTGCTGACACTGGAGACTCCTTCCTTAAATGTTACATAAACATCTCCTTACAGAAAACTTCACATCAACTATTACACTTGTTTTTTATCCGTCTACATGGAGCGTCTGCCGTTCATCGTCTCCCTGTGAAGGAGCTGTTACTATAGAAACAATAACGTATTAATGTAAACCTGTGATTACTACAGTCAGAGCGGCCGTTGTAGAAAACTAATCAACACCTTCTGACCAATGAGCTCTGGGGTATGATATTCTTTAGCTAGCGGTTGTTGTATAGTCAGAATGCGATGAAATCTTTCGAGGCGATTGCCGCTTTTCAGACCACAAAGTCTTTGTTTGATCAAAACATTTAAAGTCTGAATATTTATTTCCTTTTACACTGTAGCTAGTACAGGAACGACCTAGCTGATAAACTGCACGATACAGTCGCAGATCAGGTGGTTCAAGTCCTGGGAACTCTGTTGCTATGCAACTGAAAGACATAGCTGCAGAGCAGAAACCAACTATTTATTTTTCGTTGTTAATAGTAATTATGTAATCGGAAACGAGACAGATATATCCGGAATGTTAACATTTTACTCAGTTGTGGTGAGAGTTTAATGATAAAAGACTTATTACGGATAAAATTATACTTTATTTGTGATTAGCATTGACTGCTAACTTCCAGGACTTCTGTGTATTGGGAACTTTGAGTCAGAAACTTATGAACTCTGAGCTATTTAAATACTTTTAAAGGTTTTAAGGGAAGATTCAGTCTTTAACTCATAAGTAGGTGAATCTGACATTTGTTTTTTGATGATTTTTTATTTTTTATTTTTTTACTACTTGAGACTACACAACTCCTCCATTCCCGTGTTACGTAGCTCCGCCCCCAGGGTGTCTATAAAATGATTGACAGGAGGCGCATCCAATCACAAACAAGCATTCCGGACTGGAACTCAGTTTTAAAAAAGGGGGTTTTCAGTCACTTGTGCTGAGGCCACAGATTAAAACTTTATACTTTTATCATGTTTACATATATATATATATATATATATATATATATATACACACATCTTCCATGTTATTCATATAAGTAATAAATTTAGTTCAAAAAAATGACTATTGCACCCTTTAAAGTCGTGAATACTACAGGAGATGACGTAGTGAGTGACGTCAGAGCTCTTACGCCACCGTTTAAATCTCCAGCCCGGGATACGGAAAAAAAAAAAAAAAAAAAAAGATGGCTGTTTTACTGATTATAGAGAAAACAGTTGATATATATTTATTATTATATTTTTTATATATATATATATATAATACTCTATATATAGTTTCTTTATGTTTCGTTTACATGTTTTAAACTGCAGTGAACAGTCACGTGCTCGAGCCTGTGCACGTGTGTGGGGGGGGGAGGGGTGGTGCTTAGCAACCAATCAGAAAAGAGTGGTGAGCTGAGCAACCAATTATACGCCGTTACTAGGCGGGCTCGAGATACAATTCAGCCAATCAGCGCTCTTCTGAGATTTCATTGGGCCAATCAACGCTCTTCCACCTGACTACCGTCAATCAGCTGGACTTTTTTTTTTTTTTTTCTGGAGCTTCTCTGTCTCTCTCTCACACACACACACACACACTCAGAACAAGTTCGGTGTTCGGCGCTGTTCCGGTTCTGACCGGCTCCAGGAAGAATGTTTGAACTGTTTCTAGCTATAACTCATAAGTTATAGGAATTCTGGTTAAAGATGTAGCGAGTTATCGAAACCCTCCTGCTGATTAGTTTTACTTTCACAGCTAGCGTATAATGCTAACTAGCTGAGTTTAATTCATCGGAAGTTTTTATATCGCGAGTAAACCTGGTTTAAGGAAACATTATGGTATGGGACAAAGCGACATTTTATCACTGAATGCGTCCATGAAAGGTAAAGCCACTTCTGTGTGTCGACTGGATGTGGATTCTGTGCTGAAGAAGGAAGTTGAACCCGGCCAAGGAGATGCCCTTTCCTCAGCGAGGTACAAATATCTATAAATACACGCATAAAAAACATACAAACTGACTACCACACGAACACGAGTCATGCCAGGCATCAAACCGGACTTGATTAAAGATATTTAATTGAATATATCGTATTTTATTTAGATGATATTACACAGTTAGCTAGCTGTCTAGCTCTGAATACAGCTCGCGCGCTAGCCGTTAATAACGGTCTCTGCGCGCGAGCCTGTGCACTTTATCCCTGTTTTCACATAAAACTTTTAACATTTCTGCCTTTTTAGTCGCACAAAATTACACAAATCTGTAGAATATCTTGTTAATAAAACAAAAACAAACCCGTGTTTCAAGCTCCATGTGTGAGTCCACACTAATGCGTCAGTGTGTTACGTAACATGGCGGAGCTTCAAAATAAAAAAGAAATAAATAAATAAATAAGCAAATAAAGTTAACTTATAGAATCTGTTAACTTTTTTTTTTTTGCAGTTGATGAAGGTAAAATTTTGTCTACTTGATATATATATATTTTTAAATAAGTTCTTCACTTAGTAGTGGAGCGATATGTCAAAAAAAAAAAAATCATATCGCGATATTTGACGAGATTTGAGATTTTCACGATATCTGATAGATTGGAGAGCGCTGTTGAATTCTGGCTTCTGATTGGTCAGAAGGTGTTGATTGATTTTTCTGCACGTGCTCTAATGCTTTATCGTTTCTATAGTAACAGCTAACTGTTAACTTCACAGTAAACAGATTAAACCATGTAAATATGGTGGATTTTTTTACGTAAGGAGATGTTTATGTAGCATTTATGGAAGGAGTCTCCAGTGTCAGAGCTTTGGAACGGCGTTCGGGACAGAACGCGGTTTCTCGGGAAGACGACAAGCTGCGTTTTTGATTATTTTTGTCTTAACGAGATAACGACAGGTTGGTGAGGGAACGAGTGTGTATAGCTGCTATAGCGTAAGCGAGAACACGAACGAACTTGTTTTCCAGACGCTCCATGATGTTAATGCATCGATAACGGGATAAAAATTACGATGTGTTGTTGTTTTTATCAATAAAAATGGCTGTGCTCGTTGTTCTTGAAGTGCAACCGATGGTATTAATCGCAATATCGATGCGATAAAGTCGTTTACAGAAAACCTGTGAAACACGTCTGGAGATATAAATAAGAGATAAATCGGAGATATTTGAGATCTGATATAAATAAGAGAAGCTAAAGACTCTGATGTGTTTCTCTTGATTGTTAAAATATTTAAGTCATGCTGTTAAACTCGTGCATCATAGTGAAAGGTGACTAACTTCCTGTCTCGCTGCTCTGACTCACCGCTGGCTCTAAGCGTCTATCACCTCTGCCCATATTAGGACTTCCTGTTTGTCAGCATCTGCCTTCCTCATTGGTTCCTTACAGAGGATTTGCTAGATTTTTCTCCTCCCTTCCCTCTCTCTCTCTCTCCCTCCCTCCCTCCCTCCCTCCCTCCATCGCTTCTCCTGCTGTCACGCAAGCTTTCCCGAGTCGTGTGTTTCTTCCTCTTTTCTCACACGATTGTTGTTTTTTTTTTTTTTTTTTTTTGGGTACTGTAGCGAGATCTCGTGCCAGTTCCTTCCATTTTTCATTCGGCTTTTCCTTCCCAGACTCAACGGCATCATAAAGTGAACCAAGAACATAAAAGACGTGTCGATGATATCGATCCAAATCTACGTTTAACGTGTTTAATAATTCATTCATGAAACTTTCCTGATTCATTGTTTGAATCTTTTGAGCGTGGTCCTGTAAATATTTCCCATTTTAAACATTTTAAAAGTAATCGTGTGCTCGGATGTTGGTGTGACGGATAATAATTTAAATCAGAAAGAAACGTTTTCCACACAGCAGGTGACAATCGCTCATCGTTAGTTTACGTTCATCAGCAGGCGAGCGACTCAAAGCTGAAGCGTCTGAGGTTTAGACGAGAGCAGCGCCGATGTCGGGTAACGAATGTAGACATACGTAAGCAGAAAATAAATATCTGATCTGATCTGAAATAACCATTAGTGATGTGACGTCGCTAACGTGAGTGTCTGATCTTATCTCTGTAAGTTCCACAACGTTCCTCAGGTGAAGTTCTGACTCATTTTTTTTCCCCCCACACACACACACACACACACACGAACAGATGTGTGTTCACACCACAGCGCTCTTCAACTGGGGATTCTGATTGGTCAGATCGATGGTGATATGATGAAGTAAGGAAATGTTTAACATTTATGGAAGGAGTCTCCAGCGTCAGCGCTTTGTAGCAGTCAGAAGCTTTCTGACATCTTCAAGACAGTTGTTTTTTTTGTCTTAATAACTTTTTAAGAGAGTCTAGTCAGGATGCGACTGTTTATAGCTGCTGTAACGTAAGTGAAAACTTGTTTCACAAGCGTTAAACGTAACTATAAATGGATAAAAAGTGTCATTATTTAATTAATGCACGATTTATAATGCCGTTGTGTAAGAGGAATAAAACACTATTCCTCTTCAAACACCACTAACTCTACTGACTTCATCACGCTGATTATTTTACCGTAACATCTCAACACGCGCACGGTGTTTATTCGTCCTGTAGCCAGCGTGTAGGAATGTTTCTCAGAGAAGAAGTGAGAAAGCCAGTGTGTGATGATGATGATGATGATGATGATGATAAAGGCTACTTCCTGTTCCTGTGGTGTAAAGAAACAGGAAGTTGTGTACACAGCAGTGAAAAGTCAGCTGTAGGTAACTCAAATCCACTCCAGTCTGTATATTCAGGCGTTTCCAAACGCCGTATAGTTCATGTTTTTTCGTCTCTAAACGTAGCTGCTTCTTGTTCTGCTCTTTCAGAAAGAGGACGTTTCAGTGATCTTTCAAACCAAACATCTCTAAATGATGCTCGATTTAAAACAACCAGTAATCAACGTATAAACGATTTCTTTTTCTATAATATCAACTATTTCTGTACAGCACGAAGTAGCACCAATGAACAACGCTGATTTTTCTTTGCTTTTGGTTTAATAATAAAATCAAAAATCAAACATCAGCGCTGTGATGCGAGTTTTATTCAGTTTTTTTTAATGAAATTTGCTCAGCTCTGAGTGAACTGCTTCATCAGAAGTGCTGTTGAGGATTGATTTATTTATTTATTTTTTTAAATTAACATCAGAACGATAGTAGGAGGATCTTAAATGTCCTTCATACAAGAGTGTGAAAAACCAATCAGTTTATTAAGTGCTACAAACAGGTAGCTAATGTAGAATGTAATATATGTAGCTAATGTAAAAACGTTTTGAATTTGAAGATCAGGGTAAATTTAACTTATTTTGTCTTCTGGGAAACATGTAACTATCTTCTGTAGCCTCTGAAGGGCAGTACTAAATGAAAAAATACAATATTTAGGCAAAATAAGAAAAATGTACACATCTCCATTCTGTTCAAAAGTTTTCACCCCCTGGCTCTTAATGCATGTTTTTTCCTTCTGGAGCATCAGTGAGCGTTTGAACCTTCTGTAATAGTTGCATATGAGTCCCTCAGTTGTCCTCAGTGTGAAAAGATGCATCTCAAAATCATACAGTCG
>CM040472.1:19040268-19059362 GCA_022758105.1 Pangasianodon gigas | reverse complement strand
CACAGCTGTGGATCATTCAGGTAACAACACAGTATTAAGAATCAAGGGGATGTAAACTTTTGAACGGAGTCATTTTTATAAATTCAACTATTATTTTCTCTTGTGGACTATATGTAAACATCTTTTATGTGAAATATCTTATTCAGGTCAGCACTAAATAAACAATAACATGCATTTTGTATGATCCCTCTTATTTTGGGAAAATAATGAACATTTTGCAGATTCTGAAAGGGGGATGTAAACTTTTGACCTCAACTGTGTATGTATATATATATATATATATATATATATATATATAATATAAACAAAGTATGAGAAATTTTGGAAGACATTTTTACTAAAAAGTGTTAATGTAGCTAATGTAGCTAACAATACAGTGTGTCCCAAAAACCTCCACACACAGGAGACTGTGTTTATCAGCGTCACGTCGGTTGTGTCTTCATCAGTAGATGTTCGTGGATGTTCACGTCTCGGTTGGTCCTCAACACTTCCAGTCTTTTTGAATTCGTTAATAAGTTTGGCGACAGTGTCGTGTGTGTGACGTTCTCGCCATGTTTCCCGTTAAAGTCCATCGCAACCTTGCGACAGCTTCCTGATCCAGCCATGAGAATGATTTCAATCCGTTCTTCTTTTGTCAAAGGCGTTCTTAAAGATTATCTGAGAAAAATATATATAATATAAACAAAGTATGAGAAATTTTTTGATAAAAAGTGTTAATTTCCCCTCTGTGTATATGGAGACTTTTGGGACACGCTGTAGAAAGCAAGCGAATGAGCTAGCGAAGTGCGTGAACACAGATTAAGTGAAACTGACAGGTTTATAGATTCCCAGGGAAGGGAAGTCTTTGTGTAGCAACAATCCTTCTGTTCTCCTGATGAAGTTTTTGATGTAGCGTATCACGTTTGCGACTGTGAGGCGTGTGTTTTTTATTTTCTTTCTCTGCTTGTTGAGTTCACGTGTCTGTTAGGCGACTACTAATAACAGACGAACATCCCCGAACATGAAATCAGGAAACCTGCTCGTCCCAGACTACGTCCACGTTCATCTGGATAGATCTGAAAACCGCACTTTCGGTTTAAAACGTTCTCCGTCTACACCGGCGCTTTCAAACGTTTTCTAAAAATTGCTCGTCCACACTGAAACGTCTGAAAACGCCGTATACCGCGCATTCGTAAAAACATAAGACGCTTTAGGTCACGTCATTTCCGTCAGGCGTTTAATTACTTTCCGTCTCTGTGAATCGGCGCAGCGATGTCGAGGAAAAGCGCCGAGTTTTTTAAACGGACAGACGAAGAGGTGGAGCTGTTGCTATGGCTACCCCAAGACTATAACGTTTTCTTTTTTTGTTTTGAGTTGAACGGGTCACATGACTAAAAATACGTCATTGTTTCTGAATATCTCTCCGTTTTCTCAGTCCTCACTCCAACGAGAAAATGCGACGTTCGAATTTATCCACTTGGGAAAGTGTTTTGGAAAAGGAAGGACAAAAAAAACGTCGTCTCGGCGTGGACGGAAGACCAAAACGTAAAGAAAAAGATGCGTTTTTAACTTTATCCGGATTAATGTGGACGTAGCCGCGGGTTTCTGATTTGTCCATCTGTTTGCTAGGCTAATAAACAGGAAGTAGAAGCAGGTGGAAGCATACAAAGATGTTCTTCAAATGAAACTGGCTTCATCCTCTTACAAAACATTTTTAAAATCACATGAGGCGTGTCACATGAGCTGTTTCCTGATCAGTTTTGTGAGCGTCCAGCTCAGAACATTGTGAGAGTGTGTCATGTTTGTGAAAAGTCGAAGGATTAGGAAATGATTTTTGTCGAACGTGACTCTGAGGAGTCGTGAGCTGAATCAGTGCAGCTTCTTCTCGCGCTTTGATGCTTCCGTCGGCGCACGCTGTGTTTCCCGTGTTGGATGAGCGAGCCGAGCCGAGACGAGAGACGAGTCTGCACGCCACTCAATCCCCATCCTCTCGTCTGTTGCCGTTGCCATGGCGAACAGACCGGAGAGACCAATCTAATGGTGGAGTCTCGATTTAAATCACGGCCTGAGCTGCATCCACACACGCGCTTCAGGGTTTCAGGTTTATTGCCACTCTAAAATAATGAAGTGGAGGTATGGAGTGGTGTTCGTTAAGCCGAAGACGAACTTTCTGCTTAATTAAATTCACTTTCAGCGCTTTTTATATAAATCTGTCATATTTAAATACATTCATCTAAACTTCAGGCTTTAACATCAGAGTGCAAAGAGCTTCAAATTAACGCTGTACGCTTCTGGAGCTTTCAGAGAACTTATACTTATAAAGTGATGGAAGGTTCGTGTATCCAGAAAAATGTATATTTTAAAAAAAACACATATGCAAATATCATGAAAATTAGAGTTTTGATATTTCAGACATCAACGCTTCCTCTTATCGGTGTCTCTGAGAGATAGACTTGTGTTTGCATACAGCATTCTCTCTAGGTTTATTACGATTAAAACTCACTCTGCTTGATTTTCTTGCCATGTTTAGTGGTTCATTATGCAGAGGTGCCAATATTTATGGATTATCTGGAGCATTTATCATTTTTGACCCAATGCTATGGAGAATTGGAAGTTTTTATTTATTTATTTATTTATTTTTTAGACTAAATGTAATGAAAATGGGCAGAAAAGCGATTCACTGAAGGGGAAAGGATCCAAAGCTGACGAGTCTGGGTTTGTGGGCCAATAGAAAGCAAGTAAGCGGGGCTGTTTGGTTGCCACTAATTGTTTTCTTGATGCACATCTGGAAAAGAAATTTGCCATTTTACACCAACATACACTAAAGAGTTTTGTGATAACGTGTTTTTTTTTTTTCTCAGCCTGCTATGAATTTCTTGTTAGAAATGTTGACCCATCTCTGCACTATCAATTCACGCTGTAACAGGAAACATGTCACAAAACCGTTCTTTCCTTTTGCTACTTGATAGTTTTGATTATTTGAGTAGCTGAAATGTTTTTTTTTTCGCCGGTGAGAACACAAAGGCGAGGCTCCTCGGGGCTTGTGTGGTGTCTGCAGTGAAGCACAGAGCGGTGCAGTCTGCGGTCGGAGCCGTGGGGGATGATGTCTTCCTGTGTGCAGCAGCGTGATAGATGGAGGAGGCCGATCCGCCCACACTACAGCCAGCGAGCGCAGACAACCTCGACCATTTCCACCCCCCGCGTACACGCGCTGGTCACGGCGTAGCTACCGGTGTAACGCTCGCGCATGTCTGCTAGAAAAACAAAGCTGTATATATACGCAAAAACACATCTCTCTGTCATCATTACGCCTCAACACCTCCATCCAGCACGGTGGTGTTTAATCCGGCATTAATAGAGGAGCAACTGAGACTACGGTTTATACTCCACTATAGATATTCCTTAAAATTTACTTTTAATTATTAGAAAATTAACTGGCATTGCGATGAACTAAATCATCAAGTGACAATGAAGTGTGATGAATTGGAGTTATTGTTATATTTTCTATAACAGCACATTCCCAAGTGTTTTATTCCTCTTATACGACAGCAACCTGACAATTATTACAATTTCTGTTTATTAAAGTACACCACATCATACTTTTTATACATTTAATGTTGTGGAGTTTTGTTGTCACTTACGTTATAGCAGCTATAAACACTCGTTCCCTCACCAGCCTCTCTTTATCACTCTCTTGAAGTTAATAAGATGGAAAAAAAAAAAAACGGCTTAGAAACTATAACACGTAAACTCTGTCCTGAAGATGTTGGAAAACGTACAGCTTTACCTCTGACTGTTACAAAGCGCTGACACTGGAGACTCCTTCCATAAACATCTCCTTAGAAAAGGAAAACGTCACCATATCAATGATTACACTCGTTTTTTTATTATTATTAGTGGCGCTCATCCCGTACAAGTCCCTGTGAACGAGCTGTTGCTATAGAAACAGTAGCGTATTAATACGAGCGCGTTAATACAAACCTCTGCTGTCAGGGCTGCTGTTACAGAAAACTAATCAACACCTTTTTGACGTTTTGTCTGTGATAAACGCACACACATTTCATACGCTGGTAATAAAGACTAAAATGTGTGTGAAATACAGGCAGAGTTTTATAGAGTTGTGTATTTGAAGATGCTGCTCTCTGTGTAGGTTCGGTCTGGGCCGTGGGGTGAAGCGTAAACTGAGCGAGTGCGAGGAGTCTGCGCTGGATCTCCCGTATCCCCAGCAGAGGCAGCTGGTGCTGGATCTGTGCCTGGACAAACTGCAGAGCTGCCAGCGTCGTGCCGAGCCCAGCCTTCACCGCTCGGTGCTGCTGGCCAACACTCTGCGCCAAATCCAGCAGGAGATGAGGCTGGAGGGTGGAGACGCTCTGCGTCCCACTTCACCTTCTCCGTTTCCTCCACCCACTCCACGCCACGTCCCCGAACTCCCGCCTGCATCTGTAGACTCTTCCCTTCTTCTTCTGTCTGGACCTGTGTCCACATCATCGTCGTCGTCATCATCATCGTCGCTCGGTGAGGACGTCGAAGACCGCGTCGAGAGTAAACCGCCTTCCCCGGCGCTCTCGGACGATGCGGATGCGGACGCGGACGCGAAGACGCCGGATTCTCTGTTCAGCATGTTCGAGATCACGAATTCCACCAGCTACCTGACGGACCTGCCGCTCGACGACATCTTCGAGGACATCGACACGTCCATGTACGACTCGTCGGAAATCTCGGTCCTGGCGTTTTCCGCGCCGAGAGAAGACGGACTGAAGAACCTGTCGAACCTTCAGCTCTGCCTGGCTGACCTCAGCGACCTCGACCACATCATGGACATCCTGGTGCGCTCGTGATCCTCACGCGCCCCGTCTCAAGCCATCCATATTTACACTGAATGAAATCTTTCAGCTTTTTTTAAACCTTTTTTTTTTTTTTAATTTAATGTAATTAAATCTATTTTTATACAAAGAACTGATATTTATAAAAAAAACAAACTCAAATCCCACACACACACACACACACACACACTGTAGGATGCACATTGCTCTTTTCCTATTGAAGCAAAGATATGCAGGGAATGATATATCACGAACATGACAAAGTATTACCACTGATGCTTATTTATAATGAACTTTGTAAAAAAAATCATGAAATGGATCGCTTTTAAGGAGAAAGAACTTTTATTTAATTTTTACGAACTGATCCCGAGTATTTCTCAAGCATTATAATATATTATAATATATACACGTATATTTTCACGTATATTTTATCAGTAATTATGACGGATCATGACATGCACACACTCACACTACCTCTCAAAAAAACCAAGAGCAATCTGCCTCTTTCTTTTCTTTTCTTTTTTTTATTTTTAATCCAGTATCTTTCACACATCACTCCTAGCCTGCTCTGAAAGATCTGTTTCTTCTTAAACCTCTCCTCCTCACTTTGTCCTCTCTTTATTCACATCCTACAGGATGAAGAATTACATTATTTGTGTGTATATATATATATATATATATATATTTTTTTTTTTCCCCCATCATGAACTTTAGTGCCTACAAATGGAGGATGAAGACTAGCGATGGTGGATGTGCACACTGTGGACACACACACACTCATTATTTCTGACTTTTCTAATCTGATTGTGTTTATTTTTTTTACTCTTCAGTAGAAATCTCAGTCTTCTAAATAAGCCATGTTTGCAGATGTTTGAACACAATCTGCTCTGAACCCTTAAAATTCACAAAGATGACACTACAGAAATAATTCTGGATGTCTGACGATACATTTCAGGCTCAATCCAGTCCTCAGATCTGCATCTTAAATCTCTCAGAGACTTTATAAGAAACGTTTTATTATGTTTTATCTTTTCCACGGGACGGTGTGGGACGGTAGCGAAGCCCTGAGCGCGTGTTTTATCATCGGCTGTGTGAGTCGTACTGTAAAAAAAACAAACAAAAAAAGGTACCTGAACTGAATTTGGTTCTCCTTCCTTACACAGTACTAACGGAACCCGACTTGTGACAGGGACTTGTGGGCGGGGCTTAAAAAATAGCGCAGCTCATCGATTGGTCAAGTGAAACTAACCTAAATTTTCTGCACAATTTTAAAATAATCAAAAGTTTTACAGTCGTTTTAATTTATTTATCCTACAGTACTGTTTTTGTCTCACGGATATTTGATGCTACTTAAATTTCTTACTCAAGATCCACGTAAAATCTGCCATTTTTAATCCTAGTCAGATTTTTATTCATTATAGATGCTCACTACATGGGGCGTACATCGTATGTAGTAGTGCACTATCAATAAATATATAATAAATATAAATATTTTCAGTATAATCATTTTAAAAAATCGCTTGTCCACGAAATGTTTCCACGCGGCCGACGTTTTCACTGTTGACTGACGCATGAGGGAAAAAAAACGCGCTTTTAATCGCTTTCTCATCATCATGAACATTAACATTAAATTATTTTTAAAGTGTTAGATATGAAAGTAGATCCGCTTATTTCCGGTCGAAATATCCAGGCTTTTTTTCTCTTTCGGGCAAAAACCCGGAAGTGGCGTTTGCAGCTGAGATTTTGGTGCGTTCTTAATAAACATACTTAATTGATGTTCACTAAATACATGGCTAATGTTAGCTAAATCAAACAAAATGATAGATTTTATTTCACATTAATGAACTCGAAACATTCGGTATTTTCAGTGACACAAAGCGAGGACGCTTTGACGGTTCATATTTCAAGCTTGAAAAATCAAGACTAATGTGAGATAGCAGGAAGGGGGCGGGGCACAAAACACGTACGCAGCTGTCAATCATTCCAGGTTCGTATGTCAATTGGCTCGTTTATATTGAAGATTGCTCTTATGGCGTACTTTTGATCGATGACTCGTTACAGCGTACCGCGATGTTAAAACGCCGAGCTCTTAAGCGAAAGACGTGAAGGTCAGCGGGTCTGATATTGGCACCTTTGGAACCTTAACGTAATAGCACTGCGACAAACTCGCTGTATCTTTAAAAAAAAAAAATTATCTTTTAGTGAGCTAGTCTCCGCCCCCCTACAGCCTCCGTAGAAACTCCTCCTACTTTTACGGATCGTCCCGGATTCGGAGTAGCCACACCATCCTGTGGAAAAGTGCTGTTGGAGAGTACGGAGATGTGGAATGGGTGCGGTGCTTCTCCTGAGAGAGGAGATGGTCAGGGGGGAAGGGAGAGAGCAGGAGGAGGAGCTAAAGCCTGAACACTGTCACATGGATGGAGGAAGTTGTGGAAAAGGCTGTGTGTGTGTGTGTGTGTGTGTGTGTGTGTGTGTGTGTGAATGCCAAACCCAACCAAGGCCCCAGGGCTTGTTTTCCCCTCTCAACCAATCAGTGTGGTTTGGGGGCGGAGCTTCATGTAAACGCCACCCTTCTCCTCAGGACTCACATGCTGAAATACAGTACCTTCATGTGCAATGTTTAGAATCCTGCCACTCTTTTTTCTTTTTCTTCTTTTTCTTTTAAATCTCTCTGCATTCATGTGGTTGATGAATCAGTTTAGATTGAAAGCTGAATATGTTTATTGGAACGCAGGAACAGATACGGGTTATTATTTTATTATTTTATTATTAACACTCCTCTTTTTAATACGGCCTTCCCCTCTTCCTTCAACTCAGGCTCACAAACATCCTCCTCCTCCTCCTCTTCCTCCTCTTCCTCGCTGTCATGAGGCAGAAACCTGACCCGACTCGAGTTTACACTCTGGTCCTGAACCGAACGTCTTCAGCGAAACCAGAAAGCAGGCGTGTAATCAGTCACCTGCGTGCTGTCAGAGCTGTGGGTCACATCAAACCGTACAAACTTTCTTTCTTTTTGTTATTGTTGTTGTTGTTGTTTGTGAGTGTATAAACATTTGTATATATTTCTTTCTGTTGTTTTTTTTTTGCTTGGTCTGTTAAAGACCAAACACTGAGTGATAATTTATTGCTTTTGTTTTATTTAAGAGTGAATATTTCATCGTTGTCATTTTGTAGCGCAGAATCTTTCACCTTCCTTTCGAGTAATAATTACATCGTGTGTAAATAGTTCATGAATGAAGAGTATAAAGAGTTTTATATATATAATAAGTATTTGTATGAAGTATGAAATTCTATAAAGAGTGTATTTTATTCAGATCATCGTCGTCCTCGGACCAGGCGGTTAATCTGGCAGCTCCTTTACACTGTTTTCACACTGAAATAATGAAACTGAAGTGAAAAATAATCATTATAATGAAACGTAACGTCTGAAGCCTTACTGTTATAACGTCAGTAATGTGGTGTTAGAAATTTACACTTCTGTTCAAGATAAGTTTGTTTTATTTAATATCCCAGAATTGTATTTTATTTAATTTTTCACCGTGACATGAAGAGCAAGCTGCCTGTTTATGTGCTGAACTCCTCAGCGTGTCTTGCACACGAAGCTGTACTGATGTTAAACGAATGTACAGAGCTCGGATTTTAAACTGCCTCCATCACGATTCAGAAAGAAAAAGAGCAGAATATCGGAAAATCTTTCAATTCTTTAAACAATCCTGGTTTATTTTTGAAAGCAGTGAAGCCGTGACTAGCTTTAAGCGTCGTATTTACAGTTTTTAAATACGACTTTGAGTGAATTATCCTGATACAATTGTAAACTCCTGTCCCAAGTGCAATATAAACACACAGCGCTGTGTGAGACGAGTACACCGAACTTTACACGAGTGTGTGTTTTTTACCTGATGGACTGATGACTGCATCGTGTTTGAGTCGTAGCTCTCTGTCCTGTAAATAACAACGCAGCGTGTGTTCGCCATCAGTCGTGTTCTATGCAATACTGCTGTAGCAGATCAGTGTGACAAATAAACCTACATTAACAAAATCCTCTCTCTCTGTGTGTGTGTGTGTGTGTGTGTGTGTGTGTGTGCTTTTACTCGAGCCATGTAATAGATACGGTTCAGAATGATTGACACCCATGAATTGTGTCTAAATGAATTGTGTACAATTTAAAAGGATGTAAAAATTCTAGTTTTACACTCAAACTGGAGAAACTGACCAATTTCTACAGCAAGCTGTTTGAAAGAGTTAAATAAATCAAAAAAAGAAGACATTTTTAAATACAAACTAACAATAGACTGATACACAGGATAGAAAAGCTATCAGGAATATTACTAAAAAATCATTTACATTTACATTTAAGGCATTTGGCAGACGCCGTTATCCAGAGCTACTTACAGAAGTGTTTTGAAGTCTCTATCAATAATTACATCCTGATACTGTTTCACTAGATCATAAACTAAGAATACCATCAGTCTAAAAAACTCTGTTGGGGAGGTAATATAATAACTAAAGCATACAGACAACACAGTTTTTTAAATTAAAGTGCTAATTTAAGTATTTCAGGAAGAGGTAAGTCTTTAGACGTCGTTTGAAGACTGCCAGTGACTCAGCTGTTCGGACATCTAGGGGAAGTTCATTCCACCACCTTGGTGCCAGAACAGAGAAGAGTCTTGATGCAGGTCTTCCTTATACCCTGAGAGATGGAGGGACCAGTCGAGCGGTGCTAGAGGATCGGAGGGAGCGTGGTGCAGTGCGGGATGTGATAAGTGCTTTGAGGTAAGTGGGTGCTGGTCCATTTTTGGCTTTGCAGGCAAGCATCAGTGTTTTAAATCTGATGCAGCAGCTACAGGAAGCCAGTGAAGGGAGCGTAGCAATGGGGTGGTGTGGGAGAACTTCAGAAGGTTGAAAATCAGTCATGGAGCTGCATTCTGGATCAGTTGCAGAGGACGAATGATGCTCAGAAGCAGAGCTGCCAGGATCGAGTCGCAGTAGTCCAGTCTCGAAATGCCAAGCGACTGAACGAGCACCTGAGTGACCTGTGTGGAAATCACTTAAGCAAAGAAAGTGCATTTGGGTGTAAAAGGAAAATAAAAGGAAGTAAAAATACAGCAGCTAACATCAGTGTCTGATGTAGTGATTTGCTGAGGAGCTGAGTGTCAGTGCTCCACACACACACACACACACACACACACACACACACAGTGCCACCTGCTGGTCCTCCTGCACACCTACAAATACACACTTACTCAGATAAAGTAAAGGTTAAAAGGAAGCTGTGTGACGTCATGCTGTGTTGGGTGTACACTGTAAACCCTAATGTCGTCTTTACTTAAACAATCAAGTAATCATGAACATAAACATTACTTAAAATGTTGCGTTTTGTTCCCATAAATCAAAAATCTAAGTGTGTTTCACTTACCTACAAAATACCTAACCTTAAGATTTCAACTGTTATGAACTCAGAATCATGATTTATTCTTGCTTTGATGTGATTGGCTATGCGAGGAGTTCTGCCCAGCAACAAGAGAACTAACGCTCTGATTGGTGGATAATTGCAGAAGGCGGGTCCTCTTCACCTGGTCTGTTGCTGGTACCGGTGTAGTGAAGTTCTAGAGATGATCATAGGGCCTTTCGCACTGCGGGAACCTTTTCATAGTACCTGAACTAATTGTGGAACTACCCACTTTTTGGCGTTTTCGCACCTCCAGAACTGGGTGTGATTTTAGTACCGGACTGCCTTTTTCGAGAACCAAATTAGCTCCTACTCCGGAGGAGGGTCTAACCAGCACAACTGGTACTATCCGTGACGTAAATAGACGTTGATTGGCCAAACGCGTACGAAAACGCCCTCACCCGCCATGATTTAAAACGCCGCGTAAACATACTGTAGTGTCAACTTATTTCACAAGTATGGAGAACAGCGATAGATGGACGCGAGACACAACAAAAACACAGCTCCGATCACAGCGTCCTCCATCCTCCGGTTGTTTACGTTGTTCTTCTTTGTTTCCGTTGTTGAACGCCGCGCACAAATGACGTCTCTGTCGACCGGCTTACGTCACTTCCTAGTGCCCACTGTCGGTGCGAATGCAACCCTTTAAACGGTACTGGGAAATAGTTCACGCAAAATCACCCAGTACTTTAGTACTGTAAATTTAGTTCTGGAACTAAAGCGGTGCGAAAGGCCCTCATGAGTAGCAGAGACGACTCCGAGTGTGTGTACAAAGAAATGTAATCATCTAGAGGATGATTTGTAAAAAAAAATAAATAAATAAAATTACATTTTGCTAAAAAGTATTAATTTCTCCTATTTGTGGAGACTTTTGGGACACCCTGTATTTAAGTACACTTGAAATGAACACCAATAATCAAGTGAACTTAATTATTTCAGTACACTGGTTCTCTGCTAGACTAGCAGCTAGCATACGGCGCTCTCGCTGGCGTGACCCTAATTTGAGTTTTGAGAACATGGGCTCCAGACTTCAGGCAGTCATTGACTGCAAAGGATTTTCATCCAAGTGTTAAAATTATGGTTATATTTACAATTATGTCACTTTGTCCAAATACCTTTGAGCCCCTGAAAATGGAGGTACTTTGCTTAAAATGGCTGTAATTCCTAAATGGTAAATGCCATATTTTTGTGGAACCTCTTAAAATAAAGCTGAAAGTGTACACTTCCATCACATCTTGATTGTTTTATTTCAAATCCATTGTGGTGGTGTATAAAGGCGAAATCACAAAAACTCTGTCATTGTCCAAATACTTCTGGACCTGACTGTATATATATATATATATATATATATATATATATATACATATATATATATATATTAATTCGAGTGGTTTCTTTTCACTTCCACACCGATATCTGATAACTTTCTGCCCTCAGGAGCATAAATACCTGAGCTGAACATTAAACAACAAGAGTTTATTAAAATCTTATATTTTACAAGTTTTACGTCTTAACTCTAATATAAAGTGGTTTGTTTGGGTTAGCGTGTTAGCTGAGAGGGAAGCTAAGCTAAATTAGCATGCTAGCTGAGAGGGAAGCTAAGCGGAGAGAGGGAAGCTAAGTTAGCGTGCTAGCTGAGGGAAGCTAAGCTAAGTTAGCGTGCTAGCTGAGAGGGAAGCTAAGCTAAGTTAGCGTGCTAGCTGAGAGGGAAGCTAAGCGGAGAGAGGGAAGCTAAGTTAGCGTGCTAGCTGAGAGGGAAGCTAAGCGGAGATAGGAAAGCTAAGTTAGCGTGCTAGCTGAGGGAAGCTAAGCTAAGTTAGCGTGCTAGCTGATAGGGACGCTAAGCTAAATTAGCGTGCTAGCTGAGAGGGAAGCTAAGTGGCGAGAGGGAAGCTAAGTTAACGTGCTAGCTGGGGGAAGCTAAGCTAAGTTAGTGTGCTAGCTGATTGGGAAGATAAGCTAAGTTAGCGTGCTAGTTGATAGGGAAGCTAAGTTAATTAGCGTGCTAGCTGATAGGGAAGCTAAGTTAATTAGCATGCTAGCTGAGAGGCTAAGGGCGGAGTGAGTGGGTGGGTGAGTGAGTGAGAGAGACATGGCGAAGTGGGGACACGGAGATCCGCGCTGGATTGTGGAGGAAAGAGCGGACGCTACGAATGTTAACAACTGGCACTGGTGGGGTTTTTAATACCGGTGTGTTAGCATGAACACATTTACTAAACATTCAGCTAAATATCTGGAGTTAATTAATAAAAAACTGGCTTTATCTGAGTGGTGTCGGTTTGTGGCGAAACTGTGTGTGTGAATGCGAAGTCAGCTTGCTGAGGCATTTTACTAACTAGTGTGCATGTTTTTTTAATTAAAAAAATATAATTGATCTCTTAATTGCATTGAATTTTTAAATGTTAAAAGCAGACTAACTTTAGAGTCATTTACACCAGCAAAAATTCAACTTTAACCTGGATTAAATCAGTGTTTACTTTTTATAAACTCAGTTGCACCAAACTTTAAGTCTTTAAACCTTGTTTCATAATAAATCAGAAAGTAGTTGTGAGACATTCAGGGGTGAAATCATGCCCCAAATTTATATTCCACTCTATAATAAGAGAAGATAAACTCGTATTAAGTTAAATAAATATAAATAGAACAAGCAGCTTGATATGCAGGACTCTGAAAAATATGTAGATCAAATTACACAAGTACTGGTGCTGTATATCAGAGGATTTGTGAAAAAAATATAAAAATATAACAATAAAGCTGAAAATACTCACACAAATTCTAAACAATGTCCTGAAGATGCGGAAAAAACAACGCAAGATCGTTTAAAATTGCATTCATCCATTATTTATTTAATCCTGGTTTCAGTTTGACACTAAATGTGGAATTAACTTTAATCCTGTTGCTTCATTACTTTAAATTCAGGTTTAAATTCATTTCAGGATTAATGTTACTGACTTGAAGTGATTAAAAAAATCGAAATGGATAGATTGCAGAAAATGTAAGAAGTTTCTTGAAGAAAAGTTAAAGATAAAAGCCAATTAAATCCAGATTAAAACTGTATTATTGGAATTTAGTTCATTCATAATTGCTTCATGATTGTAGATTGATTGAGTAATATTTTAATAATATATACTATATTAATCATTTTATTTAAACTCTTTTAAGAAGTATGTGTAAATCACTCAAAATGAGATAAAAATAAGAGAATTCCAGAGAGAGAGAGAGAGAGAGAGAGAGAGACTAAACCAGATGTTAAGATTTGTTAAGCCGTGTTTTTAAACACAACTTGAAATAAACCGGAACGATAAACTTTACAAGCTGAATTAATTGCATTAATGCTAATCATTCTCAGCGTTCTCTGCTTAATTACTGCTCTATAATTCTTCTCTTGATTTCAAATAAACATCGATATAATGTATATGACATGTTTTTGCTGATCTCTCCCCCCGCTGTACACACACACACACACACACACACACACACACACACACACTGTTCCTGTGTTAGCGAGAAGCCTCTGGAATCCTGTTCCTCTGTTCCTGAAGGCCATTAATAGAAACGTGTCATGTGGAGACCGGAGTAGCAGATGGTCTGAGAGTCGAGTACAGAGCATGAGATGAGGAGAACTCTGTGTAGTCCGGGATCTCTGTCCATTCACGTCCGTATTTAATGTAGAAAAGTTGTTTATTGTTTATTCTTCATACAGTCAACTCTATTATTATACTGCGAGCATAATTATGAGCAGAGTGCCTGTGTGAAAAAAACAAAAAAACATCAAGTACATGCTGTTACAGTAAACTACCGAGTGACAGGGTGGTGTGATGAAGCGCAGTTACTGTTACCACTCTGACGTTGATTATTTTCCTGTAACAGCATGACGGCAAGTGTTTTATTCCTCTTACACCACAGCAACTAATGATTACACTTTTTTATTTATTAAAGAACAACACATCATACGTTTTGTCTGTTTATAGTTACCTTTAATGTTGTGGAACATCCACAAAACAAGTTAGTTCCTGTTCTCACTTACGTTACAGCAGCTATAAACAGTCGTTCCCTCAACAATCTGGTTTTTTTCTCTCTCTTGAAGTTAATAAGACAAAAAATAATCACATCATTATTATACTCAAAGTGTAAACTCCTCTGTCTTGAAGATGTCGGAAATCTTAAAGTTACAGCTTTACCTCTGACTGTTACAAAGCGCTGACACTGGAGACTCCTTCCCTAAATGTTAAATAAACACATTTCTCCTTACAGAAAACTTTACTGTAAAAGTCCCTGTAATGAGCTGTTGCTAAAGAAACGATAACGTATCAGAACAAACGCATTAATATAAACCTGTGATGTGCAGCTGCACTACTGTCAGAGCCGCTGTTATAGAAAACTAATCAACACCTTCTGACCAATCAGAATCTGCGGAAAGAAAATCACGGCTTAAACACCGTGTTAAAATAAATATATACAGCGTCTCCGTGTGTTATTCGTGTATTTATTTATTTATTTATTGCTCATTTTCATGCAGGGTGCCAATACTTCTGGAGTTGATCGCAGATTTCGTTATTAAATTTCATTACAGGACAGAGCGTGATGTCACGGGCTGGTCACAGGAGATTCTGAACGAGCTTCTTCTCAGAGTCCGTGTGGAAAATGAAGATGGTTTCTGCCAAATCACAGACGTCAGCAAGCTCGAGGGCGAGGCGTCCATTAACAACCGCAAAGGCAAGCTCATCTTCTTCTACGAGTGGACCATTAAAGCTTCATGGACCGGTACGTTCACGCTCTTTCACTCAGATGAACGCTTTCGTTATCTGACAGCGATATGAGTCTTGTCATGTTCTCTTTATCTTCATGTTTTTTTCTTTTAGGAACCTCAAAAACCGGGATTAAGTACAGGGGCAATGTTGAGGTGATGAACTTCTCAGATGAAAATGACATGGATGACCTGGATGTGAGTGAATAAAGTCTTCTAAAGTCTATTAATATACAGTATAATAAAGTTTTGACTCAAACTCTGAGTGGAAAATTCAGGACTTGACTCAGATTCATAAAAATGAACTTGTAAACGAGTCTGCTACTCATAAGCGTACCCTTGCAGGCACTTTAAAATCGTATTTATTATCCTCTGTACAGATCTGCATTACAGCGTGTAAAGACCAGCCCACTACACCTCTAACTGCCCTCATGAAGAAGGAGGGAGAGAAGGAGGTCAAACTGGCTCTACAGGGCTACGTGTCCCACCTGAGAAAAGGTGAAATGAATAAAAAAAATTCAAACTTTCACCTTTAGGATTGAGATTGTTTTATGTAAATGTAATGGTGTGATGTGTTTTATTTTTGTAGAGTTCTCTCAGGGTATGATCCTGCCTACAGCTAAAGGGGTCAGTACACAGCAGCAAGCTCAGACAAACGTCAAACTGGACAAAAAGAACCCGGTACACTCTCACTGCTTTCTCACATCAGCCCTGTGTGTGTGTGTGTGTGTGTTTGTGTGTGTATATATATATATGTATATACACACACTATATGGCCAAAAGTATGTGCACCCCTGACCATCACACCCATATGTGATTCTTCCCCAAACTGTTGCCACAAACTTGGAAGCACACAATTGTATAGAATGTCTCTGTCTGCTGTAGCATTACAATTTCCCTTCACTGGAATTAAGGGGTCTAGTCCAAACCTGTTCCAGCATGACAATGCCCCTGTGCACAAAGCGAGCTCCATGAAGACATGGTGTGTGAAGGTTGGAGTGGAAGAACTCGAGTGTCCTGCACAGAGTCCTGACCTCAACCCCACTGAACACCTTTGGGATGAACTGGAACACCGACTGCACCCCAGACCTCCTCGACATCCCAACATCAGCGCCTGACCTCACTAATGCTCTTGTAGCTGAATGAACACAAATCCCCACAGCCACGCTCCAACATCTAGTGGAAAGCCTTCCCAGAAGAGTGGAGCTTATTATAACAGCAAAGGAGGAATAAATCTGGAATTAGATGTTCAACAAATGATGTGATGGTCAGGTGTCCACAAACTTTTGGCCATATAGTGTGTGTATACAGTATATACCTGACAAGTAATTGTAAGAAAGTAGTAACTCTAGCCTGATTAAAATCAGCTTTATCTCACTTTATGTTCCACTGATTACGCTTTTACTGTTGCTTAACTTGATGCAAATGTTTTGCCTCATGATGAAGATAGATTCTTAATTCTGTAGAAATAAATCGAGTAAATTAAGGACATCTTCATCCACAGAGCGGCTCTTCCACCACCTCTAAATCTCCCGGCTCTGGAGTGAAGATCCCCACGGCCTCGTTTAGTCTGAAGGAGACGTTCTTCACCTCACCTGAGGAGCTTTACAGAGTTTTCCTCAAGCAGCAGGTCAGGCTCCTTCTCCCCAAGTGCCTCATTTTATTCAGAAAAATTATTATTTGATATTTTACATGTATCGTGTTAATTAAACTCTGATTAAACTCTGTGTGGTCTTGTGTATGATGATAGGGATGGAGTTGTGTGTTAGGATAACTGTACAACCTGATATTATGGTTTACAACATATTAATTTTATAATATTCTATATTATATATCATATAATATTAATGTTAATAAACCATATGTTTGTGAGAATTAATGAGAGTCAGCTCCAGTTAATGACACCCTTTGTTTAAAAATATATATTTCTGATAAGTTTTTTTTTGACATTTTAGAATAAATTTACAAAAAGAGTAAAAAAAAAAGGCCAAAAAATAAAGACGCTAGAAAAGTTTACACGCACACTTCTTTTATTGATTGCGCTACAGAACGTCTTTTTCCTACAATAGAAAGGAAGAAAGTTCTACATTTTGAACTAAAACAGACGAGCAGCAGCTTTTTGCCCAAACGCCTGGTGCTGAAATCCTGTATATGAGCTCAATTAATCATGTGCGCTGATTGATATTTAGAGATTAATCATATGGGGATGATATATAGTTTAATTTAAATGCTATTATTTCAAAATTAAAACTATTCAGCTAGCTCACTTCTTTCTGCAAAACACTGGTTTCAGAAGTAGATGATCTCAGATACGTTTACATTCTCAGGTTTGTGCACGTGGACGTCCACTTTCATTTAAACCACACGTTTACAACAGCATTCAAATACATCAGTTTCAAATACAACAGCATTCAAATACATCAGTTTCAAATACATCACTAAACACTTCCATTGTGTCCCACATCTGTTTTTGTGTTGATTTTTTGTAGGTTTGTGCTCTTTATCTTGTTAAAAGATCCATTTACAGCCAGGTCTTCACCAGAGCCACGATGTGTCACTGATCGACTGCCATGTTGTACAGCAGGATGCGTTACGTCATGCCTTCATGCTGTAAATGATTTTGTTTAATGTTTGTAGATGGTTCAGGCGTTCACGCACCTCGCCGCCTGTGTGGACGGAGTGAGAGGAGGACAGTTCCGGCTGCTGGAGGGAAACGTGCACGGAGAGTTCGCTGAACTGGTGAGGACTGAAAAGACGTGATGATTAACACCTCACTGATACAACTTTACCTCACACTTTTACCTCACACCTTTATCTCACATGCTTCTCTCACACCTTTACCTACACCTTTATCTCACACTTTACCTCACACTTTTACCTACACCTTTATCTCACCCTTTTACCTCACACCTTTACCTACACCTTTATCTCACCCTTTTACCTCACACCTTTACCTACACCTTTATCTCACCCTTTTACCTCACACTTTTACCTCACATGTTTATCTCAGACTTTTTTCTTGGACTTTTATCTCAGACTTTTACCTCGCACTTTTACCTCACACCTTTTTTCTCACAATTTTATTTCAGACTTTTTTCAGATTTTTACCTCACACTTTTAGCTTATAATTTTACCTCACACTTTTACCTCACATCTTTATCTCAGACTTTTTTCTTGGACTTTAATCTCAGACTTTTACCTCGCACTTTTACCTTGCACCTTTACCTCACACCTTTTTTCTCACAATTTTATTTCAGACTTTTTTCAGATTTTTACCTCACACTTTTACCTTATACTTTTACCTCACACTTTTAGCTTATAATTTTACCTCACATTTTTACCTTGCAGGTACCAAACCAGAAGATCGTCATGAGGTGGCGGTTTTCATCCTGGCCTGCAGGTGTGTGTACTTAAGGAAAAAACTCATTAGTGTACAACGGAGTGCAAAAGTTTGTACACCCTGTAGCAGAGTTTAATAACTGGGAGTGATAGAACTGTGATAGAAATGTCAATGTTACATTAAATTAAGTTTTAAAAAGATCTTTATTTTTGCAAGTTAAAATTGTATATTTTAAAATTGTAATAATAAAATTGTAAAAAAAACAAAGATAATATATTTCACAAACTGAAAAGCAACACTCTTTAATATGCCTTTTATTATGAAATTTTTTTTGCACTCAACAGTAGAATCTCTGATCCTAGTGTATTCTGCAGAAGAGTCGATCCTGTTTTATGGTTAATCACATGTGAAAGGAAAAATGCAGTTTTTCACAGATGTTTAATATGTTTTTGTTTGCCTTTTTTTCTTTTATTTTTCAACCAGCAGTCCTTGTGTTTTTTTTGTTTTTTTTCAGGACACTTCTCGACAGTCACGCTGGACTTTACAGACCGAGGCAGTGAGACAGAACTGTCTGTGGAGGCTAAAGGTGTGCCGAGCAGTGAGGAGGAGAGGATGAAGGAGGGATGGCAGAGATATTACTTTGATGCCATTAAACAGACATTCGGTTACGGAGCTCGGATCTGTTGAACCACAGTTTTCTCATTTATTTTTAAAAGCACAGTGATGCTGTGATGACCAGCGTGAAAACATCTTGAA
>CM040472.1:18984937-19012836 GCA_022758105.1 Pangasianodon gigas | reverse complement strand
CCGTCTGTAGTCTGGCGCCTTCTCCCCGTCTCTGTGTTGGTCTGGAGTCTCCCTTGTTCTCCCCGTCTCCTTCTCCGTGCGGAGACCGGCGCCTTCTCCCCGTCTCCACCGCCACCCTGATCAGGATAAAGCTCTTACTGAAACTGAATGAACTGCTTTAATTTAATTTATAATTTTGTACATTTTTAAAATAATTTTTCATTTAGTTTAAAAGTCAAAAATGACAATAAATCAGTGGAGACTGATTAAAGCAGCAGAGTGTGTGTGTGTGTGTGTGTGTGTGTGTGTGTGTGTGTGTGTGTGTGTGTGTGTGTGTTCCATCAGTGTAGAATTCCAGCATTACTGCATCCCGACTTTTCACGTTCTTATTCCCAGATGATGTTTCGATCAGACGCTGGCGTTATAAACACTTCATCACACAGTCTGAGTATTGTAGTTAGTTTTAAACCCTTGTGTCAGTTCATGTCACATGACCACACCCCCTCCCCGGTGTGTGAATACTCTGGCAGCAGTGTGTGTGTCTGTGTGTCTGTGTGTCTGTGTGTCTGTGTGTGTGTGTGTGTGTGTGTGTGTGTGAGCTTTGTCACTCATCTGTTTTGTGTGTGTGTGTGTGTGTGTGTGTGTGTGTGTGTGAGGTGAGCTAAAAGGGGGCCCTGATATAATGACCCGCTCTGATCATGTGCTTTAGCCATTGTCCAAACCACGCTCTCTCTCTCTCATACACACACACACACACACCATCATGGAGGGGCTTTGGATCGCCGTGGCAACGTGCCTGCTCGCCTCCCGTCCTGTCAGAGGTAAGTTCTAGAGAGAGCAGAGTGTGTGACACACCATCAGGCCAGAGCCCTGCTTCACTGAGGATGCTGATGTGAAGATTGTACTGCTGATGTAGTCTCGGGTCAAAGGTCACAGGTGCTGTTGATGGTTATGGTGAAAGGTGACACTGAGGCGTTTTTTTTTTTTTTTAATTTCATTAAGGGGATGAATGGAGGAGGGAGTATGAAGAAGGACTCCGCTATTACAGCAAGGAAGCCCTGAGGAAGGTCTGTTTCTTATATAAACCACTTTATGAGAAATAATAAGCCACTGTGTGTTGTGCTGTTACAGTAAACTAATCATCGGCGTAGTGGTGGGATGAAGCGGAGTTACTGTTCCCGTTCCAAAGTTCCTATAACAGCACGTCCCCACGTGTTTTATTCCTCTTACACCACAGCAACCTGACGACCATTACAATTTGTTTTACAATTTATTCGTTTATAGTTACAGTTAATGCTGTGGAACATCTGCATTATGTCACGTTCCCTCACTATTTTTTTCTCTCTTAAAGTTAATGAGAGAAAATTCACAGAGGAAACGCAAACAGCGTAAACTCCTCTGTCCTGAAGACGTCAGAAAGTTACAGCTTTACCTCTGACTGTTACAAAGCGCTGACACTGGAGACTCCTTCCATAAATGTTACATAAATAAACGTCTCCTTACAGAAAACTTCACCACATCATCGTTTACACACGTCGTTTAATCCGTTTCCGTGGAGCGTCTGCTGTACGAGTCCCTGTGAATGAGCTGTTACTATGGAAACTATCAGAGCGAGTGTATTAATGTAAACCTGCGCTGCTGTCAGAGCTGCTGTTCGAGAGAATTAATCAACACTGTGGGTTTGAGGTGATGTGTGTGTTTCGTGTTGTAGGAACATCCTGAGAAAAGCAGACCTGTGACTTTTAAACATCCTCCATTCCGCTGTCCTGATATGAGCCCTTCATCCACCGTACCCACATCAGGTAACAGTCTGACATCCAGCAGGTGAAATAAAATCAACTCGGAGTGCTATCACTCCATTTAAAACGAGGAATGTGACCTCAGTTCTGATGAAGGTTATTGATCATCTTTACAAACGTCAGAGAGACACAGTAAGATCTACTGCGTGTCGTCCAGAAGCAAAAGCATTAGTGATACAGTGTTAATCGCAGTAATGAAGCTGTTACTTCAGTTACCTGGTTCAGCTGGAGTTACTTTTATTCGAAGCTTTTAATGAACTTTCCTCATCTTGTAAAATGGGTTTTAAAGCATCTTCATGACAGGTTTGATGATTAGGAAAAAATCCTTGCTGGAAAAAGTAGAATGTGTTTTAAATTTTAAAGAAACTCCAACCTGGCTGTCGTCTGTCCTCCTCATTCCCTCGTTCTTCTCCACAAATCATCAAAACTACGCATTCACACAAACGGCTTTATTTATTTCTGATGATAATCGAATCTTTAAGAGTACGACTTTCCTGTTGATATTTTATTTTTTTCCTATTACTTCTTCCTCTATCTATCTATCTGTCTGTCTGTCTGTTTAGTTATTTATGTTGTTTACGTGAACACATTTCTGGCACCTGGAAATGCTATTATTATTATTATTATTATTATTATTATTATTATTATTATTAATCTAGATATTTATTTGTTTCTCTTTTTGTGTGTGTTTACCCGAACATATTTTCTGCAGTTGTAAAGGCTGTTCACATGCTTGCTTGCTTTATTTGTTTATTTATTTATTTATTTGTGTTTAGCAGTTGTGAGTCTGTCCTCATGCTTTATTTATTTGTTTGTGTGTTTATGTATTTATTTGTTTATTTATTTGCATTTAGCAATTGTGACATGGATCTCATGCCTTGTTTGTTTGTTTGTTTGTGTGTTTATTTATTTTTATTTATTTGTGTTTAGCGGTTGAGACTGTTTTCATGCAATTTATTGATTTATTTTTTTTGTTTGTTTGTTTGTGTTTAGCAATTGTGAGACAGTTCTCATGCTTTATTTATTTGTTTGTTTGTTTATGTATTTATTTAATTTTTATTTATTTGTGTTTAGCAGTTGAGACTGTTTTCATGCTTGATTGATTGATTGATTGATTGATTGATTGATTGATTTATTGTGTTTAGCAGTTCTGAGACTGTTCTCATGCTTTATTTATTTATTTATTTATTTATTTATTTATTTATTTATTTATTTATTTATTTATTGTGTTTAGCAGTTCTGAGACTGTTCTCATGCTTTATTTATTTATTTATTTATTTATTTATTTATTTATTGTGTTTAGCAGTTGTGAGACTGTTCTCATGCTTATTTATTTATTTATTTGTTTGATGTTGTAAGCATTGTTTTGTTTTGTGATGTTTTTGATAAATGCGTGTGTGTGTGTGTGTGTGTGTGTTGCAGTTGAAGTGGTGAAAGCAGCAGATATTAAGGTGATTGCTGCTCTGGGAGATTCTCTGACGGTGAGTGTGAACCTTCAGTAAAGTAGGAAGTGGGTGTGGTCTTTCCCTCAGTTACACACAAAACCAGTATTAGTGTAAAATTTCTGGCCAATCAGAATGCAGAAGTCCACAGCGCTGTGTTTGTAGTGACTGATGCAGAATGCTGGTGGTTGTGTGATTGCAGACGGCTATCGGGGCCAACGCCACCACCGTGCTGGGGATACCCATCGAATACCGACACGTCTCCTGGAGGTCATCATATCACACCAATCACACACCAATCACACACAATTTACACAATACACCCGCTGTGAACAGTCACAGTGCAAAAGTTTACACCCCCTCGGGTTTGGGGGCAGAGAAAAAGAAAAATGTACTTTAATTTATGTGATAAATAAATGTAATTTATTTTACAGTTTATCTACCAAGAAACCTCAATTCTGAGTTGATTTAAAGATGTTTTCTGAAATAAAGTGAAATATATTATTAGTACAACTAATAATTAATAATTAATATGCCCTTTTTTAAATAAGAAATCTTTATAGAATTTAAAAGTTAGAACCATTAATTATCCAAAAATCCTTAGATACACCAAGGTTTCAGTAAAAAAAAAAAAAAGTCTGAATTTCCTTGGACTGTTAAAGCCAGAGAAGAAAAAGGGAAAGTAAAAGATACGCAGAAACAAAGGAAAGAAAAGAAAGAGAGGGAAAAATTATTAAAAATTTTAAATTGGGAAAAAAGAAAGAAATATGTTCATGTGCTCATCAACAAACCAAACAGTCTTGACTGCTGGGGTCAGAATTTTGAGGTGAGGGTGTACAAACTTTTGCACTCAGCTCTATACTTACTGTATATATACATTTATAAAAATATAATCCTACATTTAAACAGAAACAGTTCGGTTAAATGATTTGATCTGAACACTGACGTCTTTTATCTTTAACACCTCATGCAGCATCGGCGGTTACAGAACCTTCCAGAACGTCATAACACTCGCAAGTAAGTTCTACTGAAGCTTTATTCAGCGTTTATTACACATTATAACCACTATATTTCTGTTACTGTACACTCAGACACACACACACTCACACACTCTCACACACTCTTATAGAAGAACCTTTTCCAGCTTGTTCTTATGAGAACTTTGTTGTGGCACCAACAAAATAGTGAAAGAGACGCTCGTCAGGATTATAGGGTTCAGTCTGGGTTAAGATCGAATGGGAGATAATAAAAGGTTCTTTAAGGAACCAAACACTGGTTCTCCTATGACATCATTCTGAAGAACCTTTTCTGTACTTTATTTCTAAAGAATTGTTGTACACTCTTTTAAAAATTAAGATGTGAGTAAGGGTTCTTCAAAGTGTTTCTGTAAATACTTGTGTGTTTTATTAAAAAAAAAAAAATCTGGTTCCATGAAGAACCCACAGTTCTTTCTTTCTTTCTTTCTTTCTTTCTTTCTTTCTTTCTTTCTTTCTTTCTTTCTTTTTGCTTCTTTTTAAACTCACTTGCCACAATAAACGAATCATTTTCTCCCACAAACATCTCCTTCCACTTTTTCTTCTCTGTGGCACCAACAAAATGGTTAAAGATCCATCAATGAAAGGTTCTTCAGGAACCACACAATGGTTCTAAAGAACCTTTTCTATGAGCTTTATTTTAAAGTGTTTGTGGATACACTGACATCCTCATACACTCTATAAAAAAAGAGTCAGAAAACGTTCTTTAGAGCAAAGAACCATTTCCAGATTCTTCCAGAACCTTCTGCATCATGTACTTATTTATTAATGGGAAATGGTTCTTCAGGCACCAGAGAACCACACGTCAGAGCGTGATCCATATTATATGATTCTACCTGGGTTAAGAATGAGAGAGAGCTAGAACCCTATAATACTAAGATCATGAATGGGTTCTTTAAGGAACCAAAAATGGTTCTCCTGTGATTTTCTATTAAAAAAAATAAATCTTCCAAAAGGGTGCTAATATTTATGGTGGGATTTTTTTTTTCTCTGTGGCAGCAAGAAAATCAAGAGGTTCTTCACGCAACCAAAAATGGTTCTTCTACGACATATTGGTTCCTCTAAGAGTTCTAAAGAACTTTCTGAAGGGTTGCTAGATAGACTGACATCGCCCGCTCTAATATCTAACATCTAACTCTAACATCATACACTCTAAAAAAGAAAGATCTCAGTCTCTGTTGGTTCCTTAAAAATCCTTTTGGTTCCCTAAAGAACTCAGTCATTTTTTAAACATATTTTGTTATTGCCACGATGAACACATTCTCTTCTACCACAAAACTGGTTCCACTTTTTTGGTTCTTTGTGGCACCAACAAAAATAGTCAAAGGGCCATTCATCAAAAGGTTCTTCAAGGAACCAAAAAAATAGTTCTCCTGAGACGTCATTCAAAAGAAAGCATCACTGATATCATCCTCGTCCTCTCTAAACGATAAAGGTGCCAGAAAGGTTTTGCTGAAGAGGAACCATTCGTGGTTTCCTAAAAAACTTTTTTTGGTTCTATAAAGAATTCTTCAGTCCAGACCAGGTTTTGTTGTTGCTACAAAAAGCTAATGATTTATTACCACAAAGATCCTTCCACAGGGTTCCACCTTTACCTCCATTTACGGTGGCGTTTGTTGTGTTCTCTGTGGCACCAACAACCATCTAATGGTTCTTAAGGGAACTAAAAATGGTTCTTCTATGGCATCACTCTTCATGTTTATTTTTTTATTTTTTGGTTCTCCAGTTCAAGCACCTGCACTGTGCGTGTGTGTGTGTGTGTTTCAGACATCCTCAGACTCTTTAACCCCGATCTAGTGGGTCCGGCTCGGAGCAGAACCGTGCACGGAACCCCGGCTCCGCTCAGTGAGACGGGTTTGAATCTGGCCGTTACGGGACACAACACCTTGTAGGTGTCAGTGTAGGCTTTTGTTACAGAAAATTAATCACCACCTTCTGACCAATTGTCCAGGTGTAAAGCTAAATAACACACTTCTTCTCTGTGTGTGTGTGTGTGTGTGTGTGTGTGTAAGTAATCTTCCTGGACAAACTCGGCATTTGATCGACACCCTGAAGACGCTTGAGGTGAGAACCCGCAGCCTGTAGAGAACCGTGTGAGAACCGGAGTGTTAGTGCTGCTCCGCTCTCAGAACCTCTCTCGCTCTTAATCCTGTATTTTATTCTGTAATGAATGAAATTTATGGCGGTATTTTAACTACAGGACATTAACTTTGATGAGGACTGGAAACTGCTGACGGTTCTCATCGGCATGAACGATATCTGTGATTACTGCAAGGACAAGGTGGAGTGTTCCAGCTGCTCCACACGTGACACACGTTTAGTGTAGATGGAATAACAGCGTATCTATATCTGTATTAGTGTTCTTCTCACTCCAGTATCAGCTCAGAGTCTGTCCATCCTTTCATTTCTCTGTTCCTCTGTTTATTCACACAGTCCCTGTTTTCAGTGGAGAACTTCATCCACTACATGGCCACGTCCTTGGAGATGCTGATGAATGAGGTAGACATATAAGCATTAAAACAGCTATTTAGAGGCTCCATTTACGTAAATGTAGCGAATTCCTGGTGTAAACGCACCTGCGAACGATTTACGAGTAAATTCCTTCGTATCCACTTTGTTGAATGAGACCCTCTGATATTAACGCAGGAGTAAATATGACACACGCTGGTTTTACACTTAACATTTAACATCAACCCTTTCATGCATCGCGTCCACGCTCATGGACAGTCCATTTAAGGCTCTTTTTTTATATTTAAGGAAAATATAAGATGTAAATCACCTCCAGATCACCTGTAAATTAACGTAAATCTAAAGTTTGAGGATCACAACTGTCTCCTCAAACTTTACCAAGTTTCTACATAAAAATATTTAAAGTAAAAAATGGTTTTTTTTTTTGTTTTTTTTTTTGCCAGACTCAACTAAAAACTAGCTTTATTTGTTTATTTATTTATTTATTTATTTATTACTAGTGGTTTTTTTTTCTAAACTGTGTAAATTTTATATGTTAGAAATAATAATTTCTATAAAATTATTGGTTTTGGTTTCAGCATTAAATTTTTGGTCTTCAGTATTATATATTTTAGACCTAAATGTTAAAATATAAAAACTTTGGACATTATAAGATTTTTTTAAATTATTATATATTATTTCAGATATTATTTTACTGTTTTAGCCATTTTACTCATGGACGATCCATTTACTTTTTCATATTTGATATTTAGATTTTTAGACAGAATGAAAATTCATATATTATGTGATTTTAAGAAAACAAAAAGAAAATCTAAAGAATCTTGATGTGTGTTTTAAATAATTTATGCATGAAAGGGTTAAAATATCTAACACTAATGTTTACTACTTTACCAGTAAGTCAGAAAACTCATCGACTCGTCATCTTTTCCGTAGTTAAAATAAAATCTGTTTCAGGATGTCGCTATTTTTAGGCTGTTTTATTTGAGCAGATAAACACACACACACACACACACATACACACACACACAGGCTACACATTAACAGCTTTTAAAGCTTAATCAGTGCACTGGAGTGATGGAGCTGGCGGCTCGGCTGAAATCACTGATTCTTCAGCAGCGTCTGGGAGGTTTTTCCTCCATGTTCAACTCCCGCGTCTGAAACCCAGCCTGGATCGGCGTCTTTGAGCCGGAACGCACCAATCTTCTGACTCTAAACTAGCTGAGCGAGATCTCACTGAATCTTTTGAAATAATCTTTTGAATATTTTGATCTTTTTTTGTTTATTAAAAAAGATTAAAATATTCAAATTCAAATTCAAATTTTATTTGTCACATGCGTAACCATACACAGTACGACTTGCGGTGAAATGCTTTGTACAACTGCTCCAACATAGAAAAGAAAATATAGAAAAAATATTAAATAGAAAGAAAAATATATACATAAAAAAAGTATAAGAATATATATATGGATATATGGATGGTGGCAGCAGCAGTCTGACAGTACAGATATAAAGTGCAGATATGTGCAATAATGTGCAATAAATGCAACACTAAACACTAAATTGCAATACTAAAATAAATTAGTAACGTTGTGGATGTAGACGTAGACGGAGGTTGGGTGTTTGTAGGAGATGTATGGATGGAGATGAAAATAAATATGGAAATAAATATTTAACCTTGAAAAGGTGAAACTTAAAAAAAAAAAAAAGATTAAGTACAAAATTTTGACCACATCAGTTGCTTCCAGTCCAGTCATTAAATAATTAATGAAAATATATTGCGATATCCGCAATATCTCAGAAAAACGTACCGTGACATAATCGATCACGATGTCGATATGATGTCATCACATCACCAGCTCTAGTCTCCGCTCTCCTTTTCATGCAAAGTGATATCAAAGTGTTAACGGAAATATTTTTTATTCTTTATGGTCTGCGTCACTGTTTATTCCACCGCCCAACTAATCTCCATCTCCACACCGGTGATTAGTGACTGTGTTTAGATATAGTGTTTTGTTAACTGAACATTTTAAGTGTCAAATCAACGACTTTGACCATCTTTGGGGAAAAAAAAACAAAACATAATGAGCCATTTAGGAGCTGAAAGCGTCGACTCTTATGTGTGAGCTGAGTCGATTATCTGACTGGAATTTCCATCGCTATTTCTTTACAGCGTTTCTTTATTTGCCTTCAGGTTCCTCGGATGATTGTGAATGTGGTTCAGATTTTACCCATGGAGAGGCTGAGGGAGGTGCAGAAGCCCACGCCTGGCTGTCTGCTCCAGAGGTTCTGTACATGTGCTGCGTGGACACAAAGAAAGAAACAGGACATTTAAAAAAATTACAAATAACACAGTGGGAATTAAAACTTAGGAATTCGATTCATCAATCGTCATTTATCCCATTAAACACTGCGATTTATTCCACAAACACTGCAATTATTCCACTACACTACAATTTATCCCGTTAAACACTGCGATTTATTCCACAAACACTGCAATTATTCCACTACACTACAATTTATCCCGTTAAACACTGCAATTTATTCCACAAACACTGCAATTATTCCACTACACTACAATTTATCCCGTTAAACACTGCAATTTATTCCACAAACACTGCAATTATTCCACTACACTACAATTTATCCCGTTAAACACTGCGATTTATTCCACAAACACTGCAATTATTCCACTACACTACAATTTATCCCGTTAAACACTGCAATTTATTTCACAAACACTGCATTTATTCCACTACACTACAGTCTCCTGTAAAATAGAAAATAAATCCATAATTGTGTTTTACGGTTTAAGTAACGCTGGCACTTTCAAGCTTTTCATAAACTTCATCAATGAAAAACCAATCAATTAAGAGGCATGATTTTATTTTATTTTATTTTATTTTTTTACTAAACGTAGCTAAATTATGTATCCAAGTTAAAGAAGTGTAATTCAGTGTCCCACATGGTTCTGTTTTCCGTTTTTTATTGTTCTTCTTTCATACACGCAATGTTGGCTTTCACATTAATTCTTCATTAATTCTTTATTCACAAACCTGGTGCAATCTCCTCAGGTCCTTCTGCTCGTGTCTGGTGAAGCCAGCCTCGGACTCTGCTGATCTGAAAGAGCTGATTGACGTCAACCTCCAGTTCCAGGTGTGAAGATCGTGTATGATGGAATAAAACCTCCACAGAGCTCAGTGGCGTCTCAGTGGTGGAGGTGTACTTGACTATGGGACGCTGAAGTGTCTGAGTTTAGCGTCAGTGGAGATTGTAATGTGCACTACGGTGTCCCACAGGGTTCTGTTTTAGGTTCCTTATTGTTCTTTGTTCATATCTTCTCAGTGTCTAATTCACAACCATAACGTGCCACGTTTATCAGTCTTTCATTAAAGCTGTGTATAAATGTTTTCGCTGATTTTCTTCTTAGTCACGTATGTCAATCAGCCGTAAATTACCAAGCACGTTCACGCCACATTTACATTTAGCCACGCCCACAAAACTCCATAAAAGGTAAAGAGAAAACCGGAAACGATAAATGGTGACTACATGGTGATAGAGCACCTCTTAAGCACGACTAAATATTCCAGTAAAGCCACTGCAGTGCCGTGTCTACCATAGACACACACTAACTAACTAACTTCCCTCTTTTATAGGGTGCCATTACTTTTGTTCTGATTGAACAGCTAGTCTTATTCATGTGTTTTGGAATCGCTTTCGGTGATGACCCTGCGGCTCTCCGTCACCATCGACACCGCTGACGCGTGACCTTGATTAAAAAGCATACAGCATAATTCCAAAACCACACGGCATCTCGTTGCCTAGGATACCGTCCTGGTTAAAGTGGACAGGCGTGGATGAAGAAATCCTCCACAGATGAAAAAAAAAGCCTCATTAAACTCTTCACTGCTCTCCATATTTAACTACCACTAAGGTTGTGTAGATCGGGTGGGGAATGTGGCGTATCTCGCACGCTATTGGCTGTTCCTGTTTTAAAAGGAAATACGTTATCATACGTCATCAAATCTCGACTTCCACGAGGAACTTAAAGCTGTGAATGGTTTATCTTGCTGTTATTCTGAAGTAGTAGAATATCAGCACTTCCCTCAGCTCAAGCAGGCTACATTAATAAAGATTATTATTATTAATTTATGTTTTAAATTAAATTTTTTTCTGTTCTCCCAGAATGCCCTGGAACAGCTTCTCCATACCGACCGGTTCTTTAAAAGCGACTTCGCTGTGGTTCTTCAGCCGTTTCTGAAACACGCAGACCCTCCACGACTTCCTGTAAGAGTTCGTCTTGATTGCAGCTTTAATGTCACTTTGTGTTTTGAACCTGAGAAGAGAAAACACTGTTACTAGGCAACCGGGAAATGGAGACGCCAAGCGTAAGCTAGTTAACGACTGATGCTAGGAGTTTAGCTAGCTCACAGCTAGGTTGATTATAGGTTCATTATTTTATACATAGACAATTTGAACGTAGTTTTAGGTTCCACTATAAACAGATTTCATTAAATTAAACAGAAAAAACACCTGAATTTGGTAGGTTTCTCAAAAACTATAAAACATAAAGTAAAATTCCTGAAAAACTCATGTGTGGTGTAATATTGTCTTCTTCTGGTAAGAATGGGAAGATTGACATGAGCTTCTTCACCCCGGACTGTTTCCACTTCACCATAAAAGGACATGAAGAGCTGGCCAAGGGTCTCTGGAACAACATGGTGAGTTTAGCATTAGAGAGAGAGAGAGAGAGAGAGAGAGATTTAAGATTGCCAATATTTGTATTAACGCTTAATTTCTATTCTCCATGCTATAACGAATTTGTTTGTTGTTAACAACAGTTCTTCTAGTTCCTGTAATGCTTTGGCAATACTCTACATGTATACAGTCATGCCAATAAAGCTTATTGAATTGAAAAAAATTGAATTGAGAGAGAGAGAGAGAGAGAGAGAGAGAGATGTTTTTTCAGTAACGTCCCATCTCTCTGATGGACATTTGATGTAGATGTGTAACAAAGTCCTCTATCACTAGGAGCCTCAAGCATCAGTGACTAAGATGGTGGATACAGAAGAGACCAGAAATAAATCTGCATTAGCAGTCTCTCAAAGCAAGCGTGACGTTCACGAAAAACGAGTGGACTCTATGAATCAGCTCCTTTAGGTGAACCTTTATAGCCGAAGCACATACATGAGCTGTTTGGGAGCCGAAAGAGTCGACTCTTAGTGATCTGAGTCAAATAATTTGATTCACTGAAGAGAGGCGAAATTCCCATCACTACATATCAGCTAACTCGATGATGAAACCCAGAAAAACATGTCATTTAAAAAGTCTAGAAGAGCTGCTTCTTCTCTTATAATATCAGCAATAACATCAGGTCCAGATGCTGTAGCTTTGCAGAAGTAGAAACGCTCGACTAAAGCTTTATCCACATGGAAAACGAATCCCGTCTGAATAGGGCTTTAAGCACAATAATAACTGCAGTAATGACACACGTTCTGAGGGATTTTTTTCTCTTTATCATGTCTCAGTTCCAGCCTGTTGGGGAGAAGCTTATGGTTGAGAGTTTTTCAACCCCGATCCAGCTCATGTGTCCTCCTGTGGTAAAGCTTCTGCTGTTTTAATAAGCTTTTTAAAATCACATCACCTGCTCTTCATCCTTCATCCATTTCCTGCTCCTTTTTTTAATTCTCTTCACTCTCTGTGTTCTTGTGTTTTAAATCCAGGACCATCCGTACATCTACACCAAACCGAGTGCTGTGAGGAGTGACACGTCTGTATCAGCAGGAGCTCGGCTCTCCATGCTCCTCTTCCACTCTGCGCTCGTGTCTTTCCTTTTCTCCTGCTAGACCTGCACTCCAGCTGAAACCTGTACACACCGCAGCATGAAGCATCAAATCCCTTCACTCTGCAGTACTGTCGCTCTTCTCCAACATCTCATACCTCAACTAACTAACTAATTAGCAGTGACACCTTAAGGAACCAAAACGAGGAGAAAACGCATTATTCCTAAAAGTAATGGCACCCAGTATTTATACAGTATCTAGGCGCAATTATCCGCAGAGAGTGCAGCTCTCTGATATCTGTAACTGTATGTCTGATAAAACGTTAGGTTAGAATAGTGCTTATATATATAGGGAACAATATGACAGGCAGATAAGACTTGTTAGGTAAGCAAGAAAAGCAAGGTGGGAAAAGATGGGTTTTGGGTTGTGTTTTAAAATCAGGGAGGGAGATGTGAGGACGGAGATGGACAGAAGAAGAGCGTTCCACAGTTTTGATCCCTGTCTCCTATGATGAGCTGAGAGGAAGTGACAGAGAGCAGACGATCAGACAGTACATGTGGGTATAAAGGAAGGAGGAAGGAGGCTAGATAAGTAGGCGGAGCCAGACCACGCAGTGACTGTAAGCGAAACTCCTCCACAGATGACTTGCATATTAATCTTTCTAATACAACAACAGTGTTCAAGATGTATTTTGAGTTCTTTCATCATGTTGGTCTGTTTTCATTTCTTTGGTTAACGGTGTCCACCATTACCCACAATGCCGTTCGACTAGCTGTGGATAGTGGTGCAGTGGGATTTAACCCTCGCTTCATCTCTACCTAGAGAGATCGATGCAGCGGCGCTTTAGTCTCACATCTGTACACTCTGCTCAGATCAGATCAGCTTCCAAAGCAACACCATCTCCGTCGTTATCTCACACATCGCTAGCTAGCCGAGCTGAGTCTCTGCTGTAACTCAGCGACGTATAGCTGCATTGCATTCTGGGACTTTGAGCAAAACCCATCAGTGAAACCTGTAGTGTTTGAGATTGTATTTGAGATTGCTGAAATTTGTTTGCTCCATTGTAACTGCACTAGCAATAATAATAACAATGTCTCCCTGTGACATGTGTGCAGGACACAACCGCTAACTCGTCACAGGAATAACGAAAATACAGAACAACCAACAAATTAGCACCAGAATCACTAAACACATCACAAATCTTTCAGTATAAACATATTTCCTGTATTTCTGGGTGGAGTTTAACTTTATGATAATCTTGGCATCCTTCAGACTTTTAGTAAGTGACCAAGCAAAGCTTCACATGAGAGCTTTAGAGTCTCTGCAAGTAATGAATAAAAAAAAAGACTATGAAAGGCAGCACCACTCTTTTGTTTGCTCATGTGAAGCTCATCAGATTGAAGTTTAAAAAAGCACAAGCATGATGAGAACATTGTGTCCTCTGACCTGATGACCTTTCCTGATCCACCTGACCGGATATGAAGCGTTTTAGCGCAGCAGCAGGTGCAGACTCCATTTAACCCACACTAATGCTCTTCTAATTGATTTAGCTGGAGAAGGTAATTGTGTGAGCTGAGCGCCGAGCTCGTCTGGACATAGACGGCCTGAGGTTAGCCCGAAAACTCGTTACTGTTCAGCGGTCAGAGGACTGAAGTGTTTGGATTGACGTAATGCGATTACTGAAATGTCGCAGCCTGAGATGTGCTTTTTATTCTCTTTAAATAAAGCTGTAAACACACTCTTTTACTCCTCACTATTCTTCCTAACCTGTGTAAGTCTTGTGTTAAAGCTTATTTCAATGCTATCTTAAGCTAACACAATAGTGTGAACAACACCAGATCACATGACCCAGTGTCATGGTAACATGTTGATCTGATTTTATAACAGATTTCACTGTTTCCTCTAACAAATAATCCCACGCAGGTGTGTTCTGTAATAATCCTCAGCTTCGTTCATATCAGCGATGTTACACGGTCATGTGATGCAGGGTAAACACCGAGCCCACGCTGACGCCAACCTGCTTTATCAGCTCCCTGATTAGCATCTCTTCAGGTTGCGAAGCCGGAAATTTGATTCTGGAAAAACCAACAAGCATTCCGTGTGTGTCTGTCATTTCACTGAAACTGTAATATTGTGTTTTTATTATTATTATTATTTTTTTGATCCTCATAGCTCATTATCCAGACCATGTTATTGTAACCTGCTGCTTTTTCTACTCAAAGCTGTGTGTATGACTCCATTAGCATCCTCCTGAGAGAAAACGGAGAGATTGTGAGCACCAGGAGCTGCCTAACAACCCGTCATGGGAAATCAGGATGAAGAAGAATTAAACTCTAGAGGGCAGTCAGCAGGTCGAGTGAGAGCTTTCCATCACATGACAAACTGCAGTGTGTAGAAAATGTGTTGGGATAGAATTACAGATGCATCACGAGCGAGCTTTGAGCCTCAACTTCTACAGTGCTGTATGAGAAAAGATTTATTACATGCTCATAATTACAGCGCTGAACCTCTTCCTGTAATGTCTAACAAGCTTCCATGCACAACATCTTAATCTCTGATTTGTACATGTGGACGTCCTCTTCCATTCACACCACACCGTTCAAATCCAGAGATGGAAATGTTCATCACAAAACACAGATTTTGTGTCCTGCACCATTTCTGTTCTAATTTTGTGTGTATTATGGGTGTGACGCAATGCCACAATACACCGATCAGCCATAACATTAAAACCACCTGCCTAATATTGTGTAGGTCCCCCTTGTGCCACCAAAACAGTTCTTACCATCGAGGCATGGACTCCACAAGACCTCTGAAGGTGTGCTGTGGTATCTGGCACCAAGACGTTAGCAGCAGATCCTTTAAGTCCTGTAGGTTTCGAGGTGGGGCCTCCATGGAGCAGACTTGTTTGTCCAGCACATCCCACAGAAGCTCAATCAGATTGAGATCTGGGGAATTTGGAGGCCAAGTCAACACCTTGAACTCTTTGCCATGTTCCTCAAACCATTCCTGAACAATTTTTGCAGTGTGGCAGTTTGCATTATCCTGCTGAAAGAGGACACTGCCATTAGAGACACGTGGTACATGTCAAAGTAACAGCCCCATGAATGCCAGGACCCAAAGTTTCCCAGCAGATCATTGCCCAGAGCATCACACTGCCTCCACCAGCTTGCCTTCTTCCCGTAGTGCATCCACTTTTAGTGGGTACTAACCACTGCATACCGGGAACACCCCACAAGACCTGACATTGTGGAGAGGCTCTGACCCAGTCATCTAGCCATCACAATTTGGCCCTTGTCAAAGTCATTCAGATCCTTACGCTTGCCCATTTTTCCTGCTTCCAACACATCAACTTCGAGAACTTACAGGTGCTATTGTAACAAGATAATGTTATTCACTTCACCTCTCAGTGATCTGGCTGATCAGGTATGTACCTGGATTTGGATTTTAAATGTGGGCGTGGCTTAAATGGTCAGCATGGTTTGTGAGTTCTGGCTCTGACAGTTTCAACCTCAGCTACATCACTAGGCTTGAGAGAGATCGTGTTTAATATACCATCATATACCATATATTAATATACCATAATATACCATCGTCCTGTCGTGCCTAACTATCGCTGATAGACAATATTATCACCTGTGGCTCTGATGGGGAGAAAAAGGGGGCGTGGCCAAGACATGCAAAACACGTGTCCTGTACACATTACAGCGGAAAAACAACCAGAAGCAGGTTACAAGTAGACTGTAGCTGCTAGTCAGTAGCATTAGCATTTAGTCAGGGATTTTTTTTTAATTATCCGTTAACAAGGTCAGGAATGCTGCAAAACTGAAGTCAGGACTGTAAATTATCATAATGAGTTATTAGCTGTAACTAAGCTCATTACAAAATTGAAATAAAATTATATAAACTACACGTGCATGTGCACCGGAGATACTTACTGAAGTCTTGTATAGTGACGTCGCCCTGATAAATAAAACATTGTTCATTTTCTTAATTTAATCGAATGCCTGTTCATGTTTTGAGAGTAAAGGCATTCAGGGCTTTATCTGTTCAGCAGCACGGACAGGAGACGATGAGCTACGTCAGAGAAAGACGTTTTATTGCTCTATGAGATACAACACAGTTTACTTTTGTCGATATTAAAGCTGCAGACCTAACGCTTTTCGACTGACATTTAAACTGTCCAACTAGATCACAGTAGTTGGAATCTATCTGCTATTCCTGCCTTTCCATAATCTGGAGGATTAAATATTATGTTCACTAAACGGACAAAATTCCTGTCTATCAGGATTCCAAGTCGAACTGTAAAACCTTTAGTGATCTCACGCACAGTGATTTAAACACACTGACGAGCTTTGTTAAAACTTTGTGCTGTCATCGTGATTGTTGTCATGATCTGCATTTCAAGTCTAAAACTCTGACCTTACATTTAAAAAAATTTACTAATCTGGAATGTTAACGTTCCTGAGTGTACGTTTGCGTTAACGTTCCTGAGTCTACGTTTGCGTTAACGTTCCCGAGTGTACGTTAGCGTTAACGTTCCTGAGTCTACATTAGCGTTAACGTTCCCGAGTGTAAGTTTGCGTTAATGTTCCTGAGTCTACATTTGCGTTAACGTTCCCGAGTGTAAGTTTGCGTTAATGTTCCTGAGTCTACATTTGCGTTAACGTTCCCAAGTGTAAGTTTGCGTTAACGTTCCTGAGTCTACATTTGCGTTAACGTTCCCGAGTGTACGTTTGCGTTAACGTTCCCGAGTGTACGTTTGCGTTAACGTTCCCGAGTGTAAGTTTGCGTTAACGTTCCCGAGTGTAAGTTTGTGTTAATGTTCCCGAGTGTACATTTGCGCTAACGTTCCCGAGTCTATGTTTGTGTTAATGAGCATACATTATACATTTGTGTGTCTTAGTTTAGTCCTGAACTCTGTTTGGCTTTGATTATATAACAGAGGAAAGATCATCTCATCTCCAAACACACAGACACAGGAAATTAAATCTCCTCCTCTGTGTGTGTGTGTGTGTGTGTGTGTGCGTGTGTGTGTGTGTGTGTGTGTTATAAGTGTGTTATAGATGGCATTGCAACTGGATGGTTTTAGCATCATAAAATAAAATTATATTACGTATCATATCATGTTTTGTATGGAAAAGAATTATTCGCTTGTTTGTCGTGTCTGATAGTTTTGTGCATCTGCTAAGTATAAAACCATACACACACACACACACACACACACACACACACACACACACAGAACAGACAGATGTGATTTCTCCACCTCTTTTAATAAACATGATAAGCACAGTGTCTGATTAGATGAATATCCCGTAACACAGCTGATGATAGGAACAAACTCAGTTTTTTCTCTCTTTTAAAATAAGTTTATCTTTTTTTATTCAACTTAAACGTAGCTTTGATTTTCCTGTAACGGGGTTTGATAGCAGTTTTAGTCTGATATTTACACAGAAAAGTAATTTCAGCTTCAGTAAACAAAGTGAGGCAGGAAATAAGAAACGTGACTAAAAATAAAAAAGAAATACCTCGGCATTTTATCCATGCTTTTCTGACTGTTTATTAGATTCCACCAGATTTCTGAATATTTTTTCCTAGTACTCTGGACAATAACTAAAATCCTTTGTTTGTTTTTGTTTGTTTTTGTTTGTTTGTGTTGCAGTAGTGTATTCTCAGCAGTAATGTCATATTTTCCCAGGTTTTATTTTTTCACAGTTATACAAAATTTTACTCAGGGATTTTTTTTTCCTACTTTTTTAATTTTTTTGCAGGTATTTGAGATAATTATACGTAGTTTCCAGATTGTTGCACAAGTTGTACGTTTTTTGTTTGTTTGTTTGTTTATTTGATTTTTTCCCCCAGGTATTTTGGCTGTTTATTTGAATTTGAAATTTATTGAAAATTTGCACAGGTATTTAGGACTGTTGTTTGAATTTTTTGCTAGATTTCTTTGGCAAGTTTTTCTCGGGTGTTTCGGCGAGTTATTGAGTCTCTTGTCCTAGAGCCCTTGTCTTCCCTCTCTACTCTGGATTTTATTTTTATTTATTTCGTTTGCAATTTTTTTAAACAGCTTCACTGCTTTTCTTTGCTGTGTTCAGTAAGCGTGTGTGTGTGTGTGTGTGTGTGTGTGTGTGTGTGTGTGTGTGTGTGTGTGTGTGTGTGTGTGTGTGTGTGTGTGTGTGTGTGTGTGTGTGTGTGTGTGTGTGTGTGTGTGTGTGTTTGGGACTAAAAGACCTTCTGATTTCTGGAATTCAGTAATTATGCCCATGAAAAAAAGGAAATTGAATAAATACTGTGGGAAAGGTTTCAGGTTTCAGGCGACCTGAAGAAAATTACGTATAAAGCATTTTCTATTCATAACCATCATTTCACTGTTTGCTCAGAATGTAAGATTTTACAATAAACACAAACATTAAAAACAACAATTACAGAATTCTCTCTCTCTCTCTCTCTCTCTCTCTCGCTCTCTTTAAAGGTACAGCTGAAGTAGTGATGTGGTAAAATTCTCCAGATATATATGCATTAAAATAGACCAGGAAAAATTGTTTTATATAAAATATAATTATAAATTAACTAATTGGTTAATTCATCAATTAAACTTACTTTAAAATATATTTGAATAAATAAATTAAAATAGATAAATACATAAAAAACATACACTCACCATCAACTATATTAGGAACCTGCACACCTGCACATTTATACAGTTATCTGATCAGCCAATCACGTTGCAGCAGCACAGTGTATACAATCCTGCAGAGACAGATCATGAGCTTCAGAGAGTGTTCACATCAAACATCAGAATGAAGAAAAAAACCAGCATCTCAGTGACTTTAACCGTGGCATGGTTGTTGTTGGTGCCAGACGGGCTGGTTTGAGGATTTCAGAAACTGCTGATCTCCTGTGAATTTCACACACAACAGTCTCTAGAGTTTACACAGAATGGTGTGAAAAACAGAAACCACTGAGTGAGCGACAGTTCTGTGGGAGGAAACGTCTTGTTGATGAGAGAGATCAGAGGAGAATGATCAGACCGGTCTGAGCTGCCAGGAAGGATACAGTAACTCAAATAATCACTCTTTACAACCGTGGTGAGCAGAAAAGCATCTCAGCATGAACAACACATCGAACCTTGAGGTCCAGTCTGGGTGAGTCTGTGCCCATGATAGTCTCAGATTCCTGTTCTTTGGTTGATAGGAGAGGAACCTGATGTGTGCTTCTGCTGTTGTAGCTCATCCTCCTCAAGGTTTGATATGTTGTGTGTTCTGAGATGCTTTTCTGCTCACCATGGTTGTAAAGAGTGATTATCTGAGTTACTGTAGACTTCCTGTCAGCTCAGACCGGTCTGCTCGTTCTCCTCTGATCTCTCATCAGCACGGTGTTTCAGCCTGTAGATCCTCCGCTCACAGGATGTTTTTTGTTTTTCGCACCACTCTGTATAAACTCTAGAGACTGTTGTTGATGTTTGATGTGAACATTATCTGAAGCTCATGACCTGTATCTGCAGGATTGTATACACTGTGCTGCTGCCACCTGATTGGTTGGTTGGATAACTGTATAAATGTGCAGGTGTGCAGGTGTTCCTGTATAAAATAAAGTGATGGTGAGTCTATAACATTAATAGTTATATTATTATACGGTTTATACGATTTAAACAGCGTGATTTTAAGGTGAATTAATTTTAATGATCTGAAATTCATAATATGAATATAAGAATATATAATTAAAATATAATTAAAAATGAATTGATCTCAGGATATACAGTGGGATGATCAAACTTCAAAACTTCATTCATTACATTTATAAATCATTCAGATGCACACACTCTTTACTTTGCTTGGAAACAACACACTGCAGGTTTACTGAGTCAGAAGTCTGCTGGGGAGGTGAAATGAGCTTATCCTATAAATAATTTAAAAAATAATTACACTAACAGGAGTGTTGGGGGGTGACGTCACTTCCGGCTCCTCTGGCCGGTATAAAGCGCGCTCTGCTGCAGCACATCGGGGTGTGTGTGTGTCTGTATAAGTGTGTGTGTGTGTGAGAGAGAGAGAGCGAGAGAGAGAGAGTGTATATGTGTGTATCTGTGTGTGACAGAGAGAGTTAGAGAGAGAGTGTGTGTATATGTGTGTGCGTGTGTATGAGAGAGAGAGCGAGAGTGTGTGTGTGTGTGTGTGTGTGTGTGTGCGCGGGCGCGCGCTCGGTGTGTGAGTGATGCTGATGCTGATGATGTTTAGCTCCAGCATGCAGCCGTAATTCATCCGCGCCGGGTTTCTTCATCTACTGGGAGAGAGAGAGAGAGAGAGAGAGAGAGAGAGAGAGAGAGAATAAAAGCTCGGCTCTGGGGTCTCGCTGTGTTCCGGAGGTTCTGTAGTGAATAAATCTCCTCACATCACAGTCATGAGAGCTCCGAGATGCGCCCTGCTTCTGCTCCTGCTGCTCCAGTGCGGTGAGTCACACACACACACACACACACACACACACACACACACACACACACACACGGACATTAACATCACCTGTGAGGAACCTGCTCAGCACCAAGCACAGCGCGAATGTAGGACACTTACTGTAGGGCACTTACTGTAAGGCATTTGGTGTAGGGCACTTACTGTAGGGAGCTTACTGTAGGGCACTTACTGTAGGGCACTTGGTGTAGGGCACTCACTGTAGGGCACTTACTGTAAGGCATTTGGTGTAGGTCACTTGGTGTAGGGCATTTACTGTAGGGAACTTGGTGTAGGGCATTGGTATAAGGAATTTGGTGTAGGGCACTCACTGTAGAGAACTTACTGTAGGGAACTTGGTGTAGGGCACTTGGTATAAGGAATTTGGTGTAGGGCACTCACTGTAGAGAACTTACTGTAGGGCACTTGGTTTAGGGCACTTGGTATAAGGCATTTGCTGTAGGTCACTTGGTGTAGGGCACTTACTGTAAGGCATTTGGTGTAGGGCACTTACTGTAGGGAGCTTACTATAGGGCACCTGGTGTAGGGCACTCACTGTAGGGCACTTGGTGTAGGGCACTTACTGTAAGGCATTTGGTGTAGGGAACTTGGTGTAGGGAAATTGGTATAAGGCATTTGGTGTAGGGCATTTGCTATAGGGCACTTACTGTAGGACACTTGGTGTAGGGCACTTACTGTAGGGCACTCGGTGTAGGGCACTCACTGTAGGGCACTTGGTGTAGGGCACTCACTGTAGGGCACTTGGTATAAGGCATTTGGTGTAGGTCACTTGGTGTAGGGAACTTGGTGTAGGGAACTTGGTGTAGGGAACTTGGTATAAGGCATTTGGTGTAGGGCATTTACTATAGGGCACTTACTGTAGGACACTTGGTGTAGGGCACTTACTGTAGGGCACTTGGTGTAGGGCACTCACTGTAGGGCACTTGGTGTAGGGCACTTACTGTAAGGCATTTGGTGTAGAGAACTTGGTGTAGGGAACTTGGTATAAGGCATTTGGTGTAGGGCACTCACTGTAGGACACTTACTGTAGGGCACTTGGTGTAGGGCACTTACAGTAGGGCACTTGGTGTAGGACACTTACAGTAGGGCACTTGGTGTAGGACACTTACAGTAGGGCACTTGGTGTAGGGCACTTACTGTAGGGCACTTGGTGTAGGGCACTTACAGTAGGGCACTTGGTGTAGGGCACATCCTCCTAGCACTGCTTATTACGCAGGTATTATCAGTTTAATGACTGTACACTATGAATATAATGTTTTATTTGAAGTATAATTAAAGGAATTCTGCTCACTGCTTTAACTGATGCTGCAGGTTTATACAACTCAGTGCAAAAGTTTGTACACCCCAGGATAAAATGTGTGAGAAACTTTAATTCATACAAACAAAACATTGTGTTTTTACAAATATCAGAAATAAGAAGAATAATCATTGTGTCATGGATGTGTGATGTGTGCTGAGTTCCTGTCACCACACCCAGGCTGATTATTTTCCTACTACAGCACAACCCGCAGTGCTTTATTCCTCTTCTACCACAGCGATTTGTGCATGATTACATTTTTTTACTTATTAAGGAATGACATGATAGAGCTTTTATCCATTTACAGTTACCTTTAATGTTTCTCACTGGGAAGAAAATAACTGACTGAACATTAAACACTATTTTTCTACGCAGTGTTTAATTTTCCCTCCTTGTTTTGTAAAATATGTAAAAAAAATTTATAAATGTTTTGGAAACCAAATCTGTAAACTTGCACTGGCTCAACAAAGTTCTATATCATGATACATATTGTGTGTATTGTTAAGATTTGTGTATTACGATATCTTTAAGTATTGTGAGATGATATTTTTGCCGTATTACACACATGTAATAATTACCTTTTTATTTAAGGAAGAAATTCTTTCTTTTTTTTTGAATTCTTGTGTTTTAATGTTTTAATTCTTTCTTTCAGCATGTACATGAAAAGACACGAAGCATAAAAGACGTTCAGAAATAAGGAGAAATATATATAATATATATATATATAAAATAGTCAAAAATACTGATCTGTTGTAAAATATAGTGAGGAGAAAATCAGTCCTAAGTGAAAGAAAAAGTAATACACACAATTAAAAAACCTGAATTGAGTGACACTTATTGACATTTATTTTTAAAATTTCTCAGCTGTGTTTAATTTATACATTATATTTATATTGCGATCTTTGCTCTGGCTTCGTGTTTTTGAGCTGAAGGGAACATTTCTGTTTTTAATGGACAGTAAATGAAGGAATAAATGTTCAGAGCATCATTCGAGTGTGCTGTGGGACTCACTGAATCATCTTCCTTCCTCCTGCAGCTTCCTCACTGCCCGTGTCACACACTCAGCTGGAGCACGAGGACGTGAAGGTAAAATTCCCACACCCTTATCAGTCATTACACCACGGCACTGCTGGATTCTGGTCTCTGATTGGTCAGAAGGTGGTGATTGATTACGGTTCTGTGTAGAACCCTGTAACACAGTGGTTCTTTATCACACTGGGTTCAGAACCTTTTCAGGAAGTGAAGAACCCTTAACCTTTTTTTTTTCGAGAGTGTAGTATAGTGAAGTATAGTGTTGAATAAACTGTTTTTCAGGGGAAAGAAGCTAACACATGCAGTCACCTGGTGATGTCATAGACTATTTTGCATATTCATTGAATTGGCATGATCATTTGCATATCAAATTACAAATTAATTAAACTATGTGAAGAAGAAAGATTATCTGAAGACACTTAGAATAGAGTTTTATTAGTGATCAGTGACTTGTCATTGTGAAACAGGTGATCAGGATTGGTTTTGGGGAACAGTGATGATCAGTGATTGGTTTTGGGGAACAGTGATGATCAGCGATTGGATGTTGGGAACAGTGATGATCAGCGATTGGATGTTGGGAACAGTGATGATCAGCGATTGGTCGTTGGGAAGAGGGATGATCAGTGATTGGTCGTTGGGAAGAGGGATGATCAGCGATTGGTCGTTGGGAAGAGGGATGATCAGCGATTGGTCATTGGGAACAGCAATGATCAGCGATTGGTTTTGGGGAACAGTGGTGATCAGCGATTGGTCGTTGGGAACAGCAATGATCAGCGATTGGTTTTGGGGAACAGCAATGATCAGCGATTGGTTTTGGGGAACAGTGATTATCAGTGATTGGTTTTGGGGAACAGTGGTGATCAGCGATTGGTTTTTGGGAACAGCAATGATCAGTGATTGGTTTTTGGGAACAGTGGTGATCAGTGATTGGTTGTTGGGAACAGTGATGAGCAGTGATTGGTTTTTGGGAACAGTGGTGATCAGTGATTGGTTGTTGGGAACAGTGATGAGCAGTGATTGGTTTTTGGGAACAGTGGTGATCAGTGATTGGTTTTTGGGAACAGTGGTGATCAGTGATTGGTTTTTGGGAACAGTGGTGATCAGTGATTGGTTGTTGGGAACAGTGATGAGCAGTGATTGGTTTTTGTGTTATACAAATAAAATATTGGTTCGCAAATGTACAAACACACTCACCTGTCATTTATCTGTGTAAGTGTTTATTTGTGAAATGCAAAAATTTAGTTGTGGATCTTGTTTTAATTTTGTTGAACTCATGTTATTTATTTGCAAATTATGCAAACCCAATACTGCAGCCTCAGAAGGGTTCTTTGCTTCCTAAAAGGTTCAACTCTGAACCCACTCTGAAAGGGAAACATAGACATAGAGGTTCTGCACAGAACCCTTACAGGATCTGGATTTATTCTTTTTTCCAGGAGTATATGTAAGCTTGTATATCCGTCGTCTGTAGACATTCCTGTATTCATGCAACATTTTGAAATGTTTCTTTTTAACGATACAGAGAATGACCTTCAAATACAAGCATGAAAACTGAACTCAAATACTTGAGTACAGTATTGCAGAGCCAATATTCCATGTGTGTGTGTGTGTGTGTGTGTGTGTGGGCTACACACATTCGCTGCGGTTGTGACTCAACATCGTGACAGTTGGTTTCAGGAATTTATAAAACAGTTTGGAGCATTGAACAGTCTTGTATAATAAAACCTCCAGGAGCAGATGGTGATGGTTTAGTCAGTGTATAATGGAGTTCAGTTTAACCCTTAAACAGCCACAGTGCAGCACACTCTGTGTTTCCTGTTTCCTGTGTGTCACTGCGAACATTTAATCAGGCTGAAAGCATCAAGGCCACATGTGATACAGGAGTGGGCAAGCTTTATGCGTCAGTCATATGCAGTTATCATACAGAGAGAGAAAGAGAGAGAGAGAGAGAGAGAGAGAGAAACAGAGACAGAGACTATTAGAGAGACAGAGATAGACAGAGAATTAGAAAGAGAGACAGAGAGAGAGAGTGAGAGAGAGACAGAGACTGGGAGAGAAAAAGTGAGAGAGAGATTGAGACTGGGAGAGAGACACAGAGAATGAGAAACAGAGCCTGGCAGAGAGAGACACAGAGAGAGAGTGAAAGAGAGAGATTGAGAGAGAGACAGATATAGACAGAGAATTAGAAAGAGAGACACAGACAGAGAGTGAGAGAGAGACAGAGAGAGAGTGAGAAACAGAGCCTGGCAGAGAGAGACAGAAAAAAAGACATAGACTGGGAGAGATAGACACAGAGAGAGAGAGAGACACACACACACACACACACACACACAGAGACAGAGACTGGGAGAGAGAGATAGACAGAGAATTAGAAAGAGAGACAGAGACAGAAACACACACAGAGAGAGAGAGAGAGAAACAGAGACTGGGAGAGAGAGATAGACAGAGAATTAGAAAGAGAGACAGAGAGAGAAAGTGAGAGAGACAGAGACTGGTAAAGACACAGAGAGAGAGAGAGAGAGAGAGAGAGTGAGAGAGAGAGAGACTGGTAAAGACACAGAGAGAGAGAGAGAGAGAGAGAGAGAGAGACTGTACCTGATAAAGCACCATGAATCGTCCTGCTGTAACCCGTGTGAAATCAGAAGCTCTGTCGCTGCACTCTGTTAAAGGACACGCCGGCCCTCTCGTCTCTGATCGATGCTGTTTCAGCAGAGTGATTAACGAGAGTAATGAGATGACTGGGTGTGTGTGTGTGTGTGTGTGTAGGAGACAGAGACGCAGGACAGTGAAGGACGTTTACAGGATGTGATGTGACAAACAGTGTGACAGAAACAAACACTGAGACGAGATGATGGAGTGGAGTTTATATAAAGCAGTGTCCAGGGTTGAAATCTGGATTATTCTCATCATAAAACAAGCAGGTGAATGTTAGCTGTGTGCACCGAGACGCTGCTAATCATCTGCAACTCAAAGGAATTAAACTACACGTATGCACCGAATACTGCTCATTATTCACAACTCCATCCTTTTAAATTCCACTCAAATACTAACTACCTCTTTTGAGTGAAAAAATAGGAACTGCAACAAGCGCTAGTAGAGGTCCACTGGGGCAGGAATCACGCTGCCCCATGATCGGGGGAGGAGCAGCGGACAGGAAGGATGATGACACATTGGACTTGTTTAAAACTACTCTGTGGCCACCAGGATCTTGTTTTATAGCAAATAATTGGAATTAAATCAAATAAATTTCCACCAACAAAGGCAGAGTGTAAGTGCAGGCAGTGTGTATGATGTACAGAACCATTTCCACTATAAGATATATTGTAAAGATTGCAGAGGGAAAGGGGGTTTATGGAGTGGATAATGTCCGTACGGCAGAAATGCGTGCGCACCACGGTGGCCTTGTTTCACTCACAAAGGCTGAGAAAAAGAAGAGAAATGTGTCTCCCTTTTCCAATACCTGATTTATTTTTAGATAGTTTCAGGTGTTTTGAGTGGTTTTTGAGATGTAGTTGGACTGGAAATGTTGCTGAAACCTGGCAACCCTGGATATTAATATAGAAATGAACATCTAAAACTGCGAGCTGCTGGATTGTACGCTGGATGATGGTATGTGGTCGACTCTCAGCTGCCTCTCTACTGCAGGGTTACTCTAAAAATTCACTAGGTAGTAGCCTATGGCATGAGTCATGTGATCAGCTCTCCACTTCATTTTGTTTGAGTTTATCGTTATTAATGTTGTCCTGCAACACCAACATCTAGGGCCATGACCTGCTGCTGTTCCTTTGTTTTGTTCCTCTGGGAGAACCCTAAAAGATTCTATGTGGAACCCTATTGCGGGGGGTTTACCTTTTCACAGCGGGGTGTGTCTGGACACAAAGCAGAAAAAAGAAAGTATAAACAGAGATATTGTCTTTGTACATGAGAATTTCCAGCTGAACGTTATTAGATTGTGTGTGTGTCCTGTGTTCTCTCGTCTCACAGGTGATTAAGTGTATAGTGGAGGTGCTGGCTGATGCACTGAGCAAACCTCACTCCCTCCCCGTGTCTCAGCAGTGTCTGGAAACCCTCAGGAGCGGTGAGATGTTTTTCTATGCAAATCTAATCCTAATATTAATAAAACTTTAATCTTAATAACAAGAAGATTAGCTGCAAGTTAAGCAGTTAGATATGATAGAGTAGCATGCTAAATATAATTATTAATGGAGTAAGTAAAGTTGATGTGCTGAAGTTTTCTGTAAGGAGGAATGTGTTTATTTAACATGTATGGAAGGAGTCTCCAGTGTCAGCGCTTTGTAACAGTCAGAGGTAAACAGTCATCTTCAGGACAGAGGAGTTTACGCTTCTTTGTGGTTTCTTGGTAACATGACAAGGAACTTGTCACAACATTAAATGTTACTATAAACGGATAAAAAGTATGAAGTGTCATTCTTTAATGAATTATTGGCAAATTGTTGTGGTATAAGAGGAGTAAAGACTTTGGGAAGTGCAGAATCCAGGATTCTGCAGTGTTGTGGTGTATCTCTTAAGGCTGATTTATACTTGCTGTTAATTACACGTACACAAGATGGCCACCGTGTGTATCCTGCGCTCATTTGGTGC